>LPNX010501399.1:227755-444513 GCA_001517045.1 Pseudotsuga menziesii
TACGGTATCTGTTAGCATGGGCATTTAGCTTTACTCATCTTCAAGCAGTGCCTTCTCTATCAGCAGTAAAGGAACGAATGGTACAATATGTACAAGATTTTGGCAGTCCTTCAACATTGTTGGATTTCCTGTTTCAGCATATACCATTAAAGCAAAGCTCATCACATGGTCTAAAGAAGAAAGGTAGTGCAGCTGTAATTGAAGCAACCAATGCTGCATCTACTGCAAGAGAATCAACTACGAAAAACTCATTATCTATTTTTGTGGATGAGTTATGGCCAATAGGGATAGAGGAAATGGCTACACTTGCTGGTGCAGTTTATGGACTGATGCTTCGTGTTCTACCAACATATTTTCATGATGGGTTCAAAATGCCATTACTGGATGTAATGGTAAGCGATTTAACACTGTGATGGAATACATGTTGCAATTATGTTTATTTAAGGTTTGATAGTGGGTATCTTGTAATTTGGTAATCGTTTTATAGCTGACAATGGCAACTGAATCTTAACTTGGAAATCTTCTCTATGATTATAATCAAGATTTTTTTTACCAGTTGACTGTTGGCAGCATAAGCATGTAACTTGTAATATTAGCAAAAAATTAGAAATTTCTTTTTGTCCTTGATATTTCATACCTGAATCTGCATGTTTGTTTTTTTCCATGTTAGCATTATTTTCTTTCATACTTGCATGATCTCCGGGCACCTTGAATTCATAAGTTGTCAACGTCAATGTATTTTAATTTTTTTCTCAACCTGAGAGGGGAATGTTTAAATGTCTTATTTGTTTGAATAGGAACTTTCCATCTAGTAGTTCCTTACTGTCAACATAGTTTGTCAGGATGTTATTTTCTAAGTTCTATTCCACAATTTTATTTTTATGATTTTGTAGTTCTGAATTCCAAGTAGGTTATATGAATGAGTTTACTTGGAAAAAATGTAAGGGTTAAATCCATAAAGCAATATGCAACTCTTTTCCCTTTGTATTTTGCTGATTATTTTTCTTTGTTGTGCTGTGGTTGCAGAGTGCAGTACTGGCTTTGGATGGCACATCTTTAGATATTGATCAGGTAGAAAACCTCATAAAGTTTTTCCCCACAAAAGAAGAAATGGATCTCCTCAAGGTAGGCACCATTCAGAAAAGTTGTTGCAAGAATCCTTTTATTTTATGGTATGTTGCGTGTCTCACCATTAGATACATGGATGCCTCTGCATCTTAGACTTTTTCCAATTAAATATCTGATTGCCGGGCTTCTGTACTTAATCCTATAAAGGAGCAACAACAAATAATCCTTTTTTCTGCAGTTTGCCATAATATTTTCCATTTGATCCTGATTTACTCTTTGTTTTATTGACTTTACTTGGCTTACAATTATAGGGATATAATGGAGAGAGAGAGAATCTGGGCAAATGTGAGCAGGTTTGGACATCTCTTTACTCTTGAAAATATATTATTCTTAAAGTTGATCAAGGAAAGTGTTTGTTTTTGCTTGTATCAGAGGTTAAGAAATTTATCAGCATTGGTGGTGGTGTTGCTATGATAACAGATTATAATGCATGCTATAGAGTTGCTATTATCTTCTGATTTTGGCTTAGTGATTGCTTAAATACTGTTATTTCCTGAAAGGCATAAAGGTTATTTTGATGCTAGATAGCATGCACTTGGAGATGGCTCAGTTTCAGGGGGTCCCATGGTCCATGTCCATGTCACCTGTGAAATCAGGAGATTTTAGGCTTTTTCACATATTTGAAGGCATGTCATCCTTTGGAGGAGTGCTGGGATTTTGAAGACAGTTATGGGGTAGTTCACACATTACCTGAGTCATTGGCTACATATTTGGAGGAGTTCTAGTCTGTAGGATGTCCTAATACTATCTTCACACCTCAAAACAGGGAGAGTATGAAGAGTGCCCTTCTTGAATAAGTGATATGTGTGACCAAGCCACATTCCTTACATGAAAAAATGTAAGAGATGGCTACTAGCCGAATTTAGGAGCACTAGCTTTGAGGAAAAGGAATGTGGACCCTAATCACTATTTTGCATATGTAACTAGGCAAGAAGACCCTATTTTGAGGATATTATAAGGGGTTTTATGCATTTTTCTATGGAAAAGGGGTCAAAGCGCACCTACCTAGAGGAGTGCCCTACTTTGAAGGAAGTCCCACTTGTATTTTCCCTTGATGATCCATCTTCCTCACTTCGATCCACTCTCCAGCTCTGTTCTTCACCCTCACTGTCACTATCTCCATCAGAGAATCTAATCACAAGGTTATCATCTTTCTCTTCTGTTGCAGGAGATCTAATAGAAGGATGTAGATCTTGTAAATTGGATAAGAAGACATCATTTTCCTTATGGCCACATAATGGAACTAATAGTGCACTAGAAACTTGTAGTTTTGTCCCATTTCTGTCGAACAAATTATTTGTGGAAATAAATTTCCCAGATGAGAGTGGGTGCGGCAACGGCTGCTTTCTCTTCCTCTTCTTGTTGGGCATGGAAGCCATAGCCCTTGCTCTGAGTTCTTCAATGTCCATAGTGCCGAAGTTGACTTCTGCACTGAACTTCATCGACTTGGCAAGTAAAAAACGTAATTGGGGAGGTCAAACCCTCTCTTACTCTTACCGTCTGCTCTGCCCTGCCTCTATCCTCTTGCAGAAACATACCCTATGTTATAATGCTGTACTAGTGGTAGGTTTTGAACAATTCTTCATGAACCTTGAACTTTGTACTTGTAAATATAACTTCACACCAAAATACGAGACCCAGGTCTTAGTGAGGCTCTTATATTCCATTGAAGAAGCAACACATCCCACGTGGGGAGTCAGAGTGGAAGGCGTAAACATGCCATAGGGCCTGAAGGGAATTGGAACTTAAACTAATTCATAATCAGATAATCAGGGCAGGGCACTTTCACATTCCACTCAAGCAGGATAGAGACATGCTTTATTACCCTTACGAAGAAATAGTTTCTTGTAGGAAGTTCAAATGGGGAATATGAACCTCATCATGATTTTCTCTATCCTTTGCTTCATCATAGAGAGTCAAGTCTCTAATTTTGCAAATGATAGTCGTCGAGTCTCGATTAGCAATAAGTTTCTAAATCTCCCTGGCTCTTAGAATGTTTATCACTTGATTTAAAGCTAAAATAGGCTTCACAATAAGAGAAGAAACCTTTTGCTGTTTGATCACAACCATAGAACTGCTTATTACAGAACCTTCTCAAAGAAAAGGTGAATATACTTTACATAATTTTAAGTTTATTAATTATCAAAGCAACAGGTTGTGTTTTAATTTTGATAGCCCATGATGAGGAACATCTGAAACACCTTGAAGCTCATGGATTCTTAATATTGCAGTAGACAAGAGGGAAAGTTTTGTTTTTGACTCTTTGTTTTCGATGCAGTGATGGCATTGGGCTTCGAAATCCTTTCAGGAAGGAATCTTCTTTGGACTATGAGAATGATAGTGATGAAGAATGGGATGAGGTGCTCATCACTAAATATCTTTGGTAAGAGTATTTGTAGTATTTTTATTAGATTTAGTTACAGGAAAATTGTACATAGCTCTCAGGAATTAGTTTATCATAAATACTAGTTACTAGTAAGTTGTAATAGTAATAATTATGTAGTTTGTAGGTTGATATCTATCATAATTTTGTTTGAATATCATCATTTTCAAGTAATAACAACTTCTTAAAGGGTGCTAGCTCAATGGTAGAGCGCCTGCCTAATTATAGGCAGGAGGTTGGTGGTTCAATTCCTCCGTGCCCTATCATAAATTTGTGATTACAAAAACGACTAAATTCGCATATATACGACTATTAGTAGCTACTTTTCTATATCTTAGTCGTATTTAGCTTAGTCATTAATATGTTAACATATAGTAGTTTATTTAGTCGTATATTTGGTCATTAATGGTTGCAATCAGTGATTAAATCAACGACTAAATCAATGACTCACTCAGTGACTAAATCAATGACTAAATCCGTGACTAAATCAATGACTAAATCAATGACTACTAAGTCAAGCTATTAATGACTAGTGAAATACGACTAGCTATAAGATAGTGGAAATTTGCTACTATTAGTCACCGACTCAAAAATAGTCGTTTATAGCCTGATTTTAGTCATTTTTTTAGTCATTAATTTCTCATTTTCTACTAGTGTATGTACACTTTTAACCTTTTTTGGGCATAGGATAATATCAATGAAAAAGATATCCCACTAGATTAGTCTTCATGCTTTCAAACTCTCTAAAATTGAAAGAACCACCAAGCATTTAATTTCTTGGGCTCGCTAAAAATCCACGAGATCGTACCATAACATTGTCTTTAGAAACCCCCCACATATAATAGTTTGACAACATTCCCACTTTGTGTCACATTTTTTCAGAGCATTCTACGATGTGTCTTCCTTGGATCTCATTAATACCAAAAGTGTCTACCTTCCCCAAGTATTTCCCATCTGCAGTTACATCCCTGGTATTACAGCTATGATCCCTTTCCCATGAGTCAGTTTCATTTGCTTCCTAGTCTGCCCTGTTGTCAAGCTCTAAATAAAGGAAGTTCGAGTCCAATATACTCCCTCTACCCCTGTTCCACCTCTACCCCCTCCTCCCCAATTCAGTGGGTCAGTCCTCAGATTGTCTCACATCTTACAGTTATCTCCCTCATGCTTCTAGTCAAGGAAACACCATTTCCTTGGCTAGTTGCATGTCTCCCTCTATTGACGACAAGAAATATATTCCAGATGATAGACCTGGAGGTCCCTGTATCTTGGTTTCATTAACCTCATTAATGAGTTCCTTGGATCACTTGAGAGGAGGCCTCAATCCCTCTTGGGGTGGTTGTTTCTCACGTCCTTGACTAGAGATACACCATCGCACCATTGAGATTTGTACATGTTATTGGTTCATGCAGTATTTGGTTGAAGACCCTGAATGTCACCTGGATCTAGCAAATTGATGAGCCTATTGAGGGACCCAAACAGGTTCATGTACCTTGTGATTTTTAGGTTGCATTGGAGACAGTGTTCAGAAGCCCCAACCATGCTTCCATATAGATTTATGATTGATGCAGCATGTTTGTATCATAGAAAATTTGACTCTACGTTAGTAAGTACTTACATCTACGTACCATTTCAATTCCAGTAGATCATCAGTCATGAAGATATATCATTCCATGAGAATTCCATGGGTCCAATGTAGTAGTTCTTCATATCAGTATTGTATTCATCCTCTTATCGAGGAAACCATTATTGTAACAACAGTTGTACACGATCGACTCTTGTATTATAGAGCTTAGATCACATTATTCTTTCAACATTGTTATGAGCATGGGGATTCCTGCCTCATCCATATACATGTCACACATTATTTGTATCTCACCCATTGATGGGAACCATATTAATACAAAAACCAAAAGCCACCATGCCCCATCCAAGGAAGCATCACATCTCCCCAGAAAATCCTTTGATGTCCATTGGCCATATGATGAGCTCTTTCCCTCACACATCAAGTGGAAATATGTTAACCCAAGAAATCCCTCAATGAGCTTTAAATGACCTACAACACCTAGAGACATCTATTTTAGTACCCTCATTTGACCCCCACACCATTGCAAAGGTTCAAAAACATCAAAAGGGCTTAAAACCCCCTAAAAGGAGCCAAAATAGCTCTCATATGTGCTAAAACCTCCAAAAAGGGGCTAAAAACCCTGAAAGGAGCTTAAAACACCTAAAGGAAATGATAATTGGGTGAAAGGGGATTAAATCCCAAAAAAGGGGTTAAATCCCTGACCAAGGGCTTAAAACCCTAAAATCTCTAGAAAAAAATATAAATAGAGGGGTGGGGGTCACTTTCAACACACTCGTTGTTTTCCTATCATTATGCTTCCCATGTGAGTGCCTTGAGACCCACCTATCTCAAGCCATTCACCCCTCTCCCTCATTTGCTCCATTATCCCACAAGCCAAAATCCCATTTCATAGAGAGGTTCTTCCGAAGCTAGGGCATGGTGGCCCATTTCCACAAAGGATGAAGGTATAACCATATGTTTCTTTCATTATTATTTTAGTTCTCTATATTATTTTGTTTGCAGGTTTATTTATTCATAGTTTGCTGCAGGTTCTCCTTTGATTGCCTGAAGCTATCACTCATTTTTCTAACAAGTTTCTTGTAGGGTTCATGGCTCAAAGCTAACAGTTCTTTACAGGTTTTCATTTCACCCATAGGAACACTACCCTTCCATCCTATAGATGAAATGTAGTTTTTCTTGCTTGTAGCTAAGGGGAAAGCCCTAATACATGCATAAAATGGATTAATATAAGGAAAAAAGGATATAGTAAGTGTGGTAAACAATGAGTAATTTTCGAGCCCAACAGGTAGAAGGTATATATAAGTTATTCTATGTGTACGAGATATGAATGAATGTTGTAGCAATTGCTAAATCTAGTTGCATGACTATGTGACATGTTGTTGAGGCCTAGAAATTCGCAAGCAACAAGAGCAAGGGATTCTCCCTAGTCAATGTTTCCAACTAGCCCATTACTGTTTGGTGTAGGGAATCCGCCCATTTTGCGGTCCAGCTATCGTAGGTCAAGTAACAAAAATAAAAAGGTTTTATCGGTTGCAGCCCGGTCCATCGTGTATATTTTTGTGTTTTTAGTTTTATTTATGACATGCAAATGCCTATCTAAAATGCAGATTGATTGAGAATGCAAGGAGTGTTCACAATGTGATGCGTAGGTTCTTACCTCTCGTCTTAGGCTCTCTTGCATCTAAATCACACACACAGCAAGAATTTCAAACTAACTACCTAACCTATCCCTAGGGGTCAAGATTGTCACATATTAATGAGTAATGTATTTTGTGCATGCATTATAATAAATAAATCACAGATAGTCGATACTTCTTTAAAAAACATGAACATTTAAAGATATTTCAACAACCAGATAGCCAATTGTCTATGAACAACATTCATTACTCATAGTGGAAATTTTCATACAACAAACTAGAGATCATTCATACAAGGACATAGGTTCAAAGAGTTAGAACGATCTCACAGTTAATGGACACAAAGCTAAAAATGAAATAGTTCCTCTTCAACAAATCCATAGCATAACATTTGAACATTCCACCAAGATTTCTCCAATAGGAAAACTGCAATTATTTATTGCAAAAGGAAATAGTTCTTCTTACAATATGTATTCCAATATAATTGGGAAAAATTCCCTCTTCCTGTCTAGATTCTCTATATTTATACAAAAGAACAAAACTATTGGGATTCCCACGAAATGACTCTTGGGCTTCCCCAACTCTTCGCCTCCCACATTTTCCTTTCATTAAGTCTTTATAAAATTTACAATATATTAGAATAAAATGCTCATGAGGGGGGTCCCGCTTGACTATTCAAAAATTTCTTCCATGCTGAGGGATCTGAGGAAATACTTTCGAATTCAGAAGGTTCTAGGAAACGAATATTTATTTTGAATTTAGGAGCTTGATTTCTTATGACTTCTATTCTGGCTGTGCTGAGGAAAAGTTGGTCTTCTAATAGCTACACACTAATGGCAGAATGATCTAATTCATTCCTCAGGGTCTATTCATCTAAATCTTTAATGTGTTGTATCCTTTGTTCATCTCCTTGATATATTCTTTGCAAAATATCCAAAAATAGGCTGTGGTCTTGAAAGGTATCCATTCTCTGTTCAGCCTCAACTTGGCAGTGATTATAAGTGATCAAAAGTCTCTTGAATAATTCTGCACAAGCCCCCTTTGTATTCTTGACATCCTTTCTGAATTTATCGGCTGTGTTTATGGAAAATTCCAATAAATCATAGTCTTGCCTTAGGGCTTGTTGATCTTTTCATGGTAGATCTGCAGGGGTTTCTTCATTTGCTTCTAATCTCACCATGATTCCTGTCAGGACTTCCAAGATGTCATGTGATCTGTCAACAAAATACGAAGAGTTTTCCAAAATATCTTCTAACCGATTGTCCACCTGCAAGACCTTGCACCTCTCTTCCTCTATGGCCACTTGCAGCTGGTGCATCTTGCTTCTCTGTGCCAGAAAGTGCTCCTTGAACGACTGAAGACTGACCTGCTGTTCCTTGGCCTCTTCTAGGGCTACTGTCAATGAGTTAATCTGTTCTTTAGGTTCTGCATTCTACCCCTAAGATTGCTTGTCAGATCCCTCCAAGGTATCCTTCTGCAGCTCCAACTCCCCTATCCTGCCTAGCAGCTGCTCCCTTTCTTCCCTCAACCCTTGACATTCTTGCTGCACTTTTTCCAAACTTTCTTGGGCAGCCTCTGTAGATCTCTTCTCTACTTGGAGGGACTAGAGCTCAGCATTTGAAAACTTTATTTCTCGTTGTATGTCTTCAAACTTTCTTTTCAACCTATTATTTTCCTCTCTTTCTCTTCTTAGGGTATCTTTGAGCTGGGAAGAGGAATTCTTTGACTATTCAATATCAGTCATTATTCGATCTACATTGTCCTCGGAAGCATGGATCAATGCACCCCCCTCTGTGATAGTGAACCTGGGGTCCTTGTTTCTCCCATATACTACAGTTGTATCATTAATCATTTTATGAAACTGCCCCCCAATTCTGACCTTTCTCTCGGTCCTCTTTACTATCCTTTTCCTTTCCCTATCATAAAAGATAGTATTGAAATATGGTACCTCCTCCCCTTTCTTATGCTCAAAAGGGATTAGCCTAAGGGTGGGGACCATAGCTTGTCCTGGTGCGCTGCCAGTAGCTGCCTCAATATCTTGAATATCAAGGTTCCCCAAGTCCTGGTCCTGACTGTATGCTGTATCGGAAGTTGAATACTCTGTCACTATCTCTGTCAGCTTCAACTTTTCTACTTCCTTCTTCTTCAACTCCTCATCCATCTTTATTCTCTTTTCTTCTTCCTTTCTAGATACTTCTTGTGCAACTCTTCTCTTTTCTTCCTCCTCTCCTTTGAGCCATCTTTCGGCCTCTTGTGCTAGTCTCCTACATCTTCATTTCGTTTTCTAGTTTCTTCCTCCTCTGCCTTTGCTTGCTCATCTTGTCCTTTTCTGCCTTTGGTGGTGATTTTCTTCTTAAACCTTATTCTTAAGGATGTTATATTTTGTGCACTGCGAAAAATGGACTCCTCTCTATCCCAGTGGCTGGTGTATTCAAAATGTACATTCGCCTCTTTGCAGTGCTTTACCACCTTATTCCGGGAATCATTCCTATGGAAACGCATTTCCCCAAAATGGAATTTCCCCAACTCTTCCATGAATTCATCAGCTTTCTTCACCCTATTAAACTTGTAGCTTCCCAATCTGAATGGCAAAGGAGGGTAAGCTGCTTTCTTATATTCAAACAGAAAGCTTCCTATGCCATTTAAAAAGACTTCTCTAACTGCCTCTTTGTGGACTACATAATCAGTGGCATACTTAGGCAGTAGTGAGGGTGCTCTAGAGAATCCAAACATTCTAAAATGTAATCCATCCTCAGTCAAGTAATAGTCTGCATATTCTTCAATCACCTGCAATGCCTCCTCTAACATGCAGTTGCACTCTTTCTATAATATTAGGGTATACAATGGCATAATGAAGTGCTCACACACTTCCCTATAGTGACTGTGGTATTTGTGGGCCCACATTGGCTTGTATGCTAAGTAAACTTGTGTTCTTTCCCTGTCCTAGATACACCTCAGATAGGGGAAGGGTTGAATGCACAGTATGCAATCTATCAATATAGAGCTCATGTAGAACTCTGATCTTTATTGGGATACCCCTCCTAATGTTGAAGAAATGCAGGCTGAGAGGCTGTTGGACACAATGTTTTCCCAGTTGAACACGGTCCCTTGTGTTTCAACGTAGAAAATGATAGGCATCCACTCCAATTTGAAGCTTTTACCATGGGCCCTCTTGAAAATCCTATTCAGCATCAGGGAAATGAACTTGTAAGGGTTTCTTAGAATTGTAGTGTCATATTATCCGATCTTCCTAGTTCTAAAGTTCTTGCCAGGCATGAGCATCCTCTTTAGTGTCTCTACTAGGTCCATCTTAATTGCCCTCAGCCAGTCCTCAGTCAAGTACACTTGTGCTTCTGGTAAGTGGTAGGCCAGTGCTACATACCTAGGGCTATAAGCAACATAACCTTGTTTATCAACATTTTCCAAAATCATGGTGGTTACATCTACCCTCGGAATAATCCACCCAATCACCTCTAAGCATGGAAAGAGCTCAGGTCTAGTAGCAATTTTCATCAATGAAGATCTCTCTATATTGGCATAGATGGTTTATTCTTCAAAACCTATGTCAGGTACTTCTCGGCGCATTATTAATCTGTAAATTCCCCCCCATTGATATTCAAGTTCCACACCAACTATGCATTCGGTGTCCTCGTAGGTGTATTTGACCCTGGTAACAATTTCGACTTCAGGTTCGTCTTCTACTAAGGGAGCCTTCTTCTTCTGACGTTTAGACATATTGGACTCTGAGGAATTTCCCTGTCATATAAAAAAATCTCTTTTAGGTTCTGTTGGGTCATTTCCAGATAACATTAAAAATGGAAGCAACTATATAAGCATTTTACCTTGTCTATGCTAAACATGAGTGTAGCTATGAAAAATAAGCAAACAATGCTAAAAAACCAAATACTCCTGCCCAAAAACTAAAACCAACTTACGGCCAACAATTGCATAATTAACCTAGAAAACATGGCCTTTCTAAAACAAGGAAAATCCTCTTCCTAATGTTGAATAGAAAATAGTCTCAAAAACCCCCTTCTTGACATTGTGGATTACAACACTACATGGAAACATATGGTGCCTAATCCCAAGTGAGGACACTACAAGTCATAGTGCAAGGGGAAGCTACTTGCTGTAAAAACACTCACTTCATGGTCTGACTAGGTAGTGCATTTCAGAACCTAAAATGGGTTGGGGTTCATACTTGAGCTCGAACAGTCTCATCCTAAGTGGGAAGTAAAAACAACATCATGGTCTTGGTTCATGAAGATAAGGGTGATCGAACTGTGGAACTAGACTCCCAGCATCTTGGTAGAAAACCATGAAACACCCTCCCTGGAAGGCCAAGCACAGACTGGGGGAAACTGGTACAGATAGTGTAACAACCGTCTACACTGGTTTCCCCAGCAGTTGAGTGTAGTCCACAAACCCCCAACGGCTGCAAAAGTGATCATTGCAAAACTAAGAAATCTCCCACTAGGAAGCCATACTATTTAAGTCGAAAATATATACACGCCAGTATGGGAAAATCTAGTAAAACACTAACCATAGAGACAACAAAAGTAGTTTGACAAATCAAACGGAATGGTAAATGGGCACAAGGGCCTACCTAGCACTGTGTTGCGGGACTGGTGGAGGAAAATTGGTAAACTTCCATGGTGGAGCCACCTAGGAATGAAGGTACTGACAGTGAAAACCTTGGTCTGCTCGAGCGAAAATGACAGCACAGAAAGATCACCAAAAAAAAATAAAAAATAATAAACCCCCAAACCCAACATATATACATCGTGGTCAACATGCAATCAGTGGGAAAATAAGATCATCAGGAGACGGAAAGGATATAGGATCAACGATCATGTTACTATCTCCTCCGCAACGGTGAATGAAGAAAACGTCGGAACACCCACAATGGCGTTGGCAGGAGAAACAAATCAGGTAATCATGTTACTATCTCCTTTGCAATAGTGAATGAAGAAAATGTTGGAACACCCGCAATGGCATTGGCGGGAGAAACAAATAAACACTCGCATCGGAGCTCGCGAGACTAGGGCTTCGGGTCAAAAGATGATTAGAGAGATGCAATGGTGAACTCATAAAAGAAACGAGTTCTGCTGACTAGCAAATCGTATTAAGAATAAACATGTCTCAAGTGAAAAACATTGATAAAGTGGATAAAACAAACTATCAAAATCTTAGTGATTTCTAGAGTCGCAACGATGAAAGTTGAAAAACCCAAGGACCTGCGAAAAAACACTGCGGGGATCGAAAAAGATTAAACAAATCTTAGACAACTTCATAGAACATTCTCTGCAATGACGAAATACATATAGACAAAGGCTCCGAGGAGATCTCAAATCAACTGCCGATAAAGAAAAATACATTGGAGACCAAAAACACTTGACTCGGACTTGATGTCTGGTTCTTTTCTGCAACGGCGGGCGTGAAGATAACTAGACTCTCAACTCAAAGTCCAAAACACTTTTGATTAGTGAGGAAAAAATAAATTCAAAAGGTAAAACATGGCTGGCATATAAGTAAATCTTTGCGCAAACATCAAACAAAACAAAAAGCTGAGCAAAAACAAATTAAAGGAGGGTCCCAATTTTTTTTTGAATTTTGGGAACAAATGTTGCAGCTGCAACAATTGGCGACTACCTAGTGAACCCAAGATTTCTGAATCAACTTCCTGCCTGTAGAAGACTATTTAATAATCAAGATCATAAGTTTGAACTCTTCTAGATGCTTGTATTCCTAATATGGCAAACACGTGCATTTAAATCATTGATGTCAGTCCATTCTTTGGGAAGGGAATTTCAAAATTTTTAAAGTCCGGATAACTCTTCTGAGGCTTTAGTTGGTGATTTTTATTTTACCTCTATCCGTGGGTAGTTTTTAGCTTGGACACCATAGGATTGTAACATATGGCAAATAGAACTATTCATTTTTTCCTCATTCCCATGGCACTTGCACTTTTGTGCCATTTTGAACATTTGTTCTTATGAGTTCTCCATCTGCTTTTCTTTCTGAATGTTTTTTTCAGGCTCTTCCATCCATAGTGTCCTTTTATGTGAGAGATGTTTTTACTTTTCAGCTCACGGACGGAGAAAAACTTTTAGTAGATTGATATTCATGTTTCAGATACTTTTCTTTGATATGCATTGCTTCTTTTAGGAGTTTTGACTCTTAACAACCTTTAGGATTTGAAATCATGGCATGGGATCATTTATATATAATAAAAATTTTACCTTGCTTCCTTTTCGTAGGTATTTTGCTATCACTCCATAGGACATCTTATATGCAAGATGGATGGAGCCTCGAAATAGTATTCCAGACCTCTTAATTCTGATTTATTTTCAGCGGTTAAGCCGGACTTCAATGAGTGCATAGCCATTTAGGAAAACAACCTACTAGAAGAAATTCTATCATTTCAAAATGAGCACACAGCCTTATCCCAAAGATTTCAGTTAATCAAGAACCCTGATGCTTTCCATGCAACCAAAATTATGCCTCTTTTATTAAAAAACAAACCAAAATAAAAGCGGTAAATCAAAGCAAAACTGCATCAAATTATTTATGTACAAGGTCATTAAATCAAAAGAAAAATAAAATTATGCCCACCCCTGAAAATCTTTCCACTTATGAGTCAAGGGGCTAGGCTGAATCGTAGACATGAGATACCTAACCATGGTCTAATTCTACTATTTTTGAAACCGAAACTATGTCTATTGATTTACAATCAATCTCATCGGCCTATGAAAGTTGAAGGAGATCAGGATGAGTGTCAGTCATATTGCTGGATTTTTTTGAGGCATGATATCTTATTTCAAGCTCCGTTAGATAATTCCCCAAAACAGAATTAGGAGATTCCTCACCTTCTTCCAAATTAGTGATATTGTGTTTCATGTAAAGTTTTCTCAAAATTTTGATCCGATTTGGGATCCCCTTATGAGGCAACCACAAATGTGACCAATCTAAAGAAAAATACCCTTTTAACCTTGTAGACCAGTCATGGTTCAGAATAAGTCCATATCCATCCGGTATGTCAACCACCACAATATCAATAAATTGACATATCTTGTTATTTGCAGATAAAGGAATGAGAAAATTCTCCATTTCTCCCACTACTTTGACATTAGTTTTGTCTATTTGAGTGACTTCCCAAGTAGTAGGTTTTGGCTGTCCATTAATTTGTTTGCAAACTATGAGTGGCATAACATTCACTGATGATCCAAAATCTACCAAACAATTATGCACCTTATGATTCAGCATTTCTAGAGTCAAAAGGAAAGGTGGGGTTCTAGCTTTCTCTTCCCCAATTGAATCAACATCTTCCTCCACAAGTTGGTTTTTGGTGGGTATCTCTTCCTCTAGCTCTTTAGGATTTTCATTGTTTTGTTTGTTAACACCTACTTGTTCTTCCATAAGATTAGGAGGCTTGTTGATTTGCTCCGTCTCTTGGCTGAAAATGGTAATTTCGGGTACTTTATATTCAACATTGTTATTTGGTTGTCTCCTGACATTCTCTTGCAACTTTTTAATTTTTGAAATTATTGAATTGTCTTTATTTACCAAACTCATGTTTTTTTTTGTCGTTGGCACATTCTCAGGTTTAAAAATGTTTTTTTCTATATCAAACAGCGAGACACAATCCCATAAAAACATGGTATCATTTTCCTGTCTTTCTATGGTCTGATTACCTTTTTCCTCTTCATCACTGTCCTCAGTCAATTTANCATTCAATTTAACCATTGAGGACAATTCTTTTCAGAATGGGGTCATTGGTTAAAAGTGCAGAAATTATCCATTCCTACCTCTGTTAGATTCATTGATGTTGAACCATGTGGAGGGGTCTTGCATTGGTTGTTATCTTCTCTTTTTTTGTAATAAGGCTTATAAGCTTTCTGATCTTCTTTTTCCTTCTCCAAATATATTATTCTGTTGGAAATCTTTTGCATCATCTTTAACATCCCCTCAAAATCATGTGATTGCTCCTCTTTAGGTTTAGATAGCAATAAGGATCTTTTCCCGGCAGTTTTTTCTCCAGATTGCTTGGGACAATCTTCTATACTCTCCTTTTCGGCCTCTACTCTTCCTGCTTCTTCATAACTTTCTGCTAACATAGGATTAACTTGAGCTTTTGTGAACATATCCAAATCTGGACCTAAAGTTGAGGTATAATACTCAATCAGAACTTTATCAGAAGGCTTATCAGTTGCAGAGAAGTTCTTGAGGTAAGAAGAAAATCTTTGAGTGAAATTGTGTACCTTCTCAGTCATTTTCTTTTTTAAATTTCCCAAACCTTTCATTAGTGTTTCATGCATCTTTTGGGCTGCATACTTGTTTCTAAAAATCCTTTCGAAGGTATCCCAATCTAGGATAGAGTTTGCAAGAAAACCAAAGTACCAGGATGCTGTTGCTCCTTTAAGGGTATGTGGGAAAATTATACAAACAACATCCTCATATTCCCCAGCCCTTAATCCCTCTATTTCCAAATAGAATCGTTGAAAGTGGTCATCTACCACAACCTTCTCATTAGGATCAAACTTAGGCAACAACTTCTCAAAAGCTTGAGGTAAGTCATGCAATTGACATGTTAGGTTCAAAGGTGATCTAGATTTCCAAGACGGTGGTGGATTTTGTGGGTTAGGCTAGTTTACATTTACACCTGCCATGAGTCTAGGTGGAGAGTGTGGAGGTGAAGGAACAAGAGTCCGCACAGGTGAATGGTAAGGTGTGTTTGGGCCTACTTGATTCAAAGGATGAAAAACCTCATGTAATCCTCCTTCTACTAATTCTTCCAAGTCTCCAACCAACACTGAATCTTTCAAGATGGGACAATATTTCTTCTTGTATTCTCTTCAAGGTAAATCAAGGATGATGGGTAATCCTCCAATACTCTTTACATAGGCTCGTGTGTGTCTCCTCAGATCATTTATCACTTGGTTGTCCATAGCAAACAGATGTTTCCTATTCTCTTGAGTATTCGGGTCAGGACATGATCTGCTTTCAAAATTATCACTAGTGGGGTTATTTCTAGAAAATGAGTTTCCTCGTCCAGCCATGCACTTGCGGCCCTCCTTCTAGTGCCAGAAATTATTGAGGCCTAGAAATTTGTAGGCAACAACAGCAAGGGATTCTCCCTAGTCAACGTTCCCAACTAGCCCATGACTGTTTGGTGTAGGGAATCTGTCCAGTTTGCGGTCTAGCTACCGTAGGTCAAGTAACAAAAATAAAAAAGGTTTTACCAGTTATGGCCCAGTCCACATATTAATGAGTAATGTATTTTGTGCATGCATTATAAAAATAAATCATAGATAGCCAATACTTCTTTCAAACACATGAACATTTAAAGATATTTCAACAACCAGATAGCCAATTGTCTATGAAAAACATTCATTACTCATAGTGGAAATTTTCATAAAATAAACCAAAGATCATTCATACAAGGAAATAGGTTCAAATAGTTAGAATGATCTCACAGTTAATGGACACAAAACTGAAAATGAAATAGTTCCTCTCCAACAAATCCATAGCATAACATTTGAACATTCCACCAAGATTTCTCCAACAGGAAAACTATAATTATTTATTGCAAAAGGAAATAGTTCTTCTTACAATATGTCTTCCAATCTAACTGGGAAAAAGTCCCTCTGTCTAGATTCTCTATATTTATACAAAAGAACAAAATTGTTGGGCTACCCATGAAATGACTCTTGGGCTTCCCCAACTCTTCGCCTCCCACATTTTCCTTTCATTAAGTGTTTATAAAATTTATAATATATTACAATAAAATGAATAAAATGATCATGAGGAGGGTCCCACTTGACTATTCAAAAATTTCTTCCATGCTTAGGCCTCTGAGGCAATACTTTCGAATTCAGAAGGTTCTAGGAAATGAATATTTATTTCAAATTTAGCAGCCTGATTTCTTATGACTTCTATTCTGGCTACGCTCAGGCGAAGTTGGTCTTCTAACAACTGCACACTAATCGCGGAATGATCTACTTCATTCCTTAGGGTCTATTCATCTAAGGTTTTAATTTGTTGTATCCTTTGTTCATCTCCTTGATATGTTCTTTGCAAAATCTCCAAAAACAGGCTGTGGTCTGGAAAGGTATCCATTCTCTATTTAGCCTCAACCTGGCAGCGATTATAAGTGATCAAAACTCTCCTAAAGAATTTTGCGCAAGCCCCTTTTTCTTCTTGACAGCCTTTTTGATTTCCTCGATTGTGTTTATGGTAAACTCCAATAAATTATAGTCTTGCCTTAGGGCTTGTTGATATTTTGATGGTAGATATGTAGAGGTTTCTTCATTCATTTCTAATCTTTCCATCCTTCTTGTCAGGACTTCTAAGATTTCATGCAATCTGTCAATAAAATACGAAGAGGTTTCCAAAATCTCTTCCAGCCGGTTGTCCACCTGCAAGACCTTGCACCTCTCTTCCTCTATGGCCACTTGCAGCTGGTGCATCTTGCTTCTCTATGCCAGAAAGTGCTCCTTGAACGACTGAAGACTGACATGTTATTCCTTGGCCTCTTCTAGGGCTTTTGTCAACGAGGTAATCTGTTCTTTAATTTTTGCATTCTTCCCCTGAGATTTCCTCTCAGATCCCTCCAAGGTAGCCTTCTACAGTTCCAACTCCCCTATCCTACCTAGAAACTGCTCCCTTTCTGCCCTCAACCCTTGACATTCCTGCTGCACTTTTTCTAGACTTTCTTGGGAAGCCTCCATAGATCTCTTCTCTACTTGGAGGGACTGGAGCTCAGCTTTTGAAGACTTTATTTCTCATTGTATGTATTCCAACTTTCTTTTCAACCTATTATTTTCCTCTCTTTCTCTCCCTAGGGTATCCTTGACCTAGGCAGAGGACTTCTTTGACTATTCAAGATTAGTCATTATTCGATCTACATTGTCCTCGGAAGCATGGATCAATGCAGACTCCACTTTGATAGTGAACCTGGGGTACTTGTTTGTCCCATATACTATAGTTGTATCATTAATCATTTTACCAAACTTCCCCCTAGTTTTGACCTTTCTCTCAATCCTCTTTACTATCCTTTTCCTTTCCCTATCATAAAATATAGTGTTGAAATCTATTACCTCCACACCTTTCTTCTGCTCAAAATGGATTAGCCTAAGGGTGGGGACCATAGCCTGTCCTGGTGTGCTGCCAGCAGCTACCTAAAAATATTGAATATCAGGGTTCCCCAAGTCCTGAGCATGACTGTCTGTTGTATCGAAAGTTGACTGCTCTATCATTGTTTCTATCAGCTTCAGCTCTTCTGCTTCCTGCTTCTTCAGCTCCTCATCCATCTTTATTTTCCTTTCTTCTTCCTTGCTCTTGGAAGCTTCTTCTACCTTTTTGGATGCTTCTTTTGTAGCTCTTCTCTTTTCTTCCTCCTCTCCTTTGAGCCAGCTTTCAGCCTCTTGTGTTAGTCTCCTATCATCTTCATTTCTTTTTCTAGTTTCTTCCTCCTCTACCTTTTCTTGCTCATCTTGTCCTTTTCCGCCTTTGGTGGTGATTTTCTTCTTAAACCTTCTTCTTAAGGATGTTATATTTTGTGCACTATGGAAAATGGATTCATCTTTGTCCCAATGGCTGGTGTATTCAAAATGTACATTTGTCTCTTTGCAGTGCTCTGCGAACTTATTCCGGGAATCATTCTTATGGAAACGCATTTCCCCAAAGTGGAATTTCCCCAACTCTTCCATGAGTTCATTAGCTTTCTTCACCCTATTAAAATTGTAGCTTCCCAACCTGAATGGAAAAGAAGGGTAAGATGCTTTCTTATGTTCAAACAGAAAGCTCCCTATGCCATCTAAAAAGACTTGTCTAACTGTCTCTTTATGGACTACATAATCAGTGGCATACTTAGGCAGTAGTGAGGGTGATCTAGAGCATCCAAACATTCTGAAATATAATCCATCCTCAGTCAAGTAATAGTCTGCATATTCTTCAATCACCTGGAATGCCTCCTCCGACATGCAGTTGCACTCTTTCAAGAAAATCAGGGTATACAATGGCATAATGAAGTGCTCACACACTTCCCTATAGTGACTATGGTATTTGTGGGACCATAGTGGCTTGTATGCTGAGTAAACTGGTGTTCTTTCCCAGTCCAAAATACACCTCAGATTGGGGAAGGGTTGATTGCACAGTATGCAATCTATCAGTATAGAGCTCATGTAGAACTCTGATCTCTTCTGGGACACCCCTCCTAATGCTGAAGCAATGCAAGATGAGAGGCTATTCGACATAATATTTTCCAAGTTGAACATTGTCCCTTGTGTTGCAAAGTAGCAAATGATAGGCACCCACTCCAGTTTGAAGCTTTTACAATGGGCCCTCCCGAAAATCCTGTTCAACATCAGGGAAATGAACCTGTAAGGGGTTCTTATACTTACAGTGTCATATTCTCTGGTCGGCCTAGTTCTAAAGTTCTTGGGAGGCATGAACATCCTCTTTAGTGTCTTGACAAGGTCCATCTTAATTTCCCTCAACTAGTCCTCAGTCAAGTACACCTATGCTTCTGGTAAGTGGTAGTCCAGTGCTACATACCGAGGGATATAAGCATCATAAACCTATTTATCAACATTTTCCAAAATCACGATGGTTACATACGCCCTGGGTAGAATCCACCCAATCAGCTCTGAGCATGGAAAGATCTCAGGTCTAATAGCAATTTTCATCAATGAAGATCTCTCTATATTGGCATAGATGGTTTCTTCTTCAAAACCTATGTTAGGTACTTCTTGGCACATTATTAATCTATAAATTCCCCCCCATTGATATTCAGGTTCCACATCGACTATGCATTTGGTGCCCTCGTAGGTGTATTTGACCCTGGTAATGATTTTGACTTCGGGTTCCTCTTCTACTACGGGATACTTCTTCTTCTGATGTTTAGACATCTTGGACTCTAAGGAATTTCCACGTCATATACATAAATCTCTTTTAGGTTCTATTGGGTCATTTCCAGATAACATTCAAAATGGAGGCAACTGAATAATCATTTTACCTTATCTATGCTAAACATGAGTGAAGCTATGAAAAATAAGAAAACAATGCTCAAAAACCAAATGTTCCTGCCCAAAAACTAAAACCAACTTACGACCAACAATTGTAGAATTAACCTAGAAAACATGGCCTTTCTAAAACGAGGAAAATCCTCTTCCTAATGATGAATAGAAAAGAGTCTCAAAAAACCCCTTCTCGGCACTGTGGATTACAACGTCATGCAGAAACATATGGTGCCTAATCCTAAGTGAGGAATCTGCAAGTGGTAGCGCAAGGGGAAGCTACGTGTTGTAAAAATGCTCACTTCATGGTCTGACTAGGTAGTGCATTTCAGAACCTAAAATGGGCTGGGGTTCATACTCAAGCTCGAATAGTCTCATCGTAAGCGGGAAGTAAAAACAACATTGTGGTCCTAGTTTGTGAAGACAAGGGCACCCGAAATGTGGATCCAGACTCTCGGCATCTTCGTAGAAAACCATGAAACGTCCTCCCCAGATGGGAAAACACACACTGGGGGAAACTGGTGCAGACAACGTAACAACCATATGCACTGGTTTCCCCAACAGTTGAGTGTGTTCTGCAAACCCCCAACATCCGCGAAAGTCATAATTGAAAAAATAAGAAACCCCCCACTGGGTAGCCATACTATTTAGCTCGAAATTATATACAGGCCAAGATGGGAAAACCGAGGAAAGCACTAAATGTGGAGACAACAAAAGTAGTTCGACCAATCAAACTGAATGGTAAAATGGGCACAAGGGCCTACCTAGCACTGTGCTGCGCGACTGGTGGAGGAAAACCAGTAGATTTCCACGGTGTAGCCACTTGGGAATGAAGGTACCAACAGTAAAAACATTGGTCTACTTGAGCGAAAACAATAGCACAGAGAAATCACCAAAAAACAATAAAAAAATAATAAACCCCCAAACCCAACATATATATGTCGCAGTCAACATGAAATCGGCAGGAAAATAAGATCATCGGGAGATGGAAAGGCTACGGGATCAAAAATCATGTTACTATATCCTCTGCAATGGTGAATGAAGAAAACGTTGAAACGCCCGCAATGGAATTGGCTGGAGAAACAAATCAACACTCGCATCAGAGCTCACGAGACTAGGGCTTCGGGTCAAAAGATGTTAGAGAGCCGCAACGGCGAACCCGTAAAAGAAATGAGTTTCGCTGACCAACAAATCAGAGTAAGAATAAACATTTCTCAAGCAAAAAACATCGATCTAGTAGGTAAAACAAACTATCGAAATCATAGTGCTTTCTAGAGCCACAATGGCGAAAGTCGAAAAACCCAAGGACTTGCGAAACAACACGACGGGGATCGAAAAAGATTAAACAACTCTCGAACAACTTTGCAAAACCTTCTCCACAATGGCGGAAGACGTATAGGCTAAGGCTCGGACAGGATCTCAAATCAACTACCGATAAAGAAAAATACATCAGAGACCAAAAGCACTTGACTCAGACTTGATGTCCAGTTCTTTTCCACAATGGCGGGCATGAAGATAACTAGACTCCCGACTCAAAGTCCAAAACACTTCCGATTGGCGAGGAAAAAATAAATTCAAAAGGTAAAACATGGTTGGCATAAAAGTAAATATTTGCGCAAACATCAAACAAAAAAAAATTGAGCAAAAAGGAATTAAAGGAGGGTCCAAATTTTTTTTTGAATTTTTGCAACAAATGTTGCAGCTGCAACACATGTATTTGTCACTGTTAATATTTTTCAGAAATTATGAGATTTTTCTATTCATGTAACTAAACTTAGCATGTATATCATTTTGAAGAACAAGTAGTGACATTTCAAAAGAGGAACCTGAAGCTTCTTGGGTCAGAGACACCATGGCAAAAGAAATAGCTTCAGAAAAATATAAAGAGAATGGTATATCAACCTTAAGAGATTAAGACCTTTTTGGGAATGATAAATCATATAAGATGTAGAATAATATGACGATACTACCAAATAAATCAAGAGGCCTTGAGAACACTCCAGTTATGTGACACTGTTAAACGACATCATTGATGTAGAGCCTTCCAGCTATGAAGAAGTAGCCAAGAAGAAAGGGAAGGAGACTATGATCAAGAGTACCAGTTGATTAAGAGGAATGATGTCTAGGATGGGGTCTCGAGACCTGAAGGGAAGTATGTAGTTTCTTCCATATGGGGATACAAGATCTATCATGCAATAGAAGGGAAAATCTTGGTGTTAGTGCTAGAAATTGTTCCTAGACTACCACAAGAACAAGCTAACACAATCTCAAACATAAATAAAATAAAATTGGTTTTTAGGGTTTTGGTTTATAGTTTTGGTTTAAAAATTCATCAGCAAGGAGGAAAAACAATAACGAGCTAATACAAAATTGAATCATGCACAAGTTAGGTAAACTAGGGATCAAACACATCCCAATAAGCCATAAACATTACACATGAAACATTAATTCCACCCATAGGCTAGAAGCATTTGCATGAATAAAACCCTTAAAAAAGAAATTAAATTGTAGACTCAACAATCAGCTAGATCATAAATTAAATAGCATGACAAGTAAAAAGGCTTACCAGTTTATATATAATAAAATGTACAATCATAGTAAACCAATGTTTGAAAAAATAACACAAATAACCTAAGAAAAACATCTATTTATAACATCTCACTCCTGCTGTGGGATGAAATCCTCCTTGTGATGTTTCAAGAACCTATAGACCTTGTGCCTTAATCATTGGGTGATGGAGTCATTTACCAAATCTCTGCAACTTTCTCAAACTCTGAACACATACCTTTGAAATGACAAAATACTGCTACAAACCATCATACTGAAAATAATCTCCATGCTCTCATAACGATCTTAATCTGCTATTTACTCCTATTTCTAATAAGAGGAACCAACCCAATCAAGTGTAATCATACTTCCAGTGAAGTCAAGAAACACTACAAGAAAACTTGATTTAGCGTCTCTTTTTGCATCCTTTTTTTCATCTAGACCATCTTTCAGTGTATTTTTCTTCACTTTTTGGACAAAATGGTGCAATTTCACGGGTTGGTGCTATTTTAGGTGTTTTTTGCGTCCTTTTTCTAAATCTGACATAAATTGCATCGGGTTTTGTACCTGGTTATGTGCCAGGTTTTGCATCAGGTTTTGTGACAGGTTTTGAGCCTAGTTTTGCACCTAATTTTGCGCCTAGATTGTACATCTAATCTTGTTGTGCCCCCTTTTACTCCCATGTTTGCCTCAACTTTTATGCCCTTGTTTTCATCCACTTTTGCATCCCTTTTTACATCCACTTTTGCATCCACTTCTGCTTCTTTTTTTGCATCCCTTCATGCTCCAAGTTTTGCATCAAAGTTTACATCCTATTTTGATTCTAGTTTTGCATATCGTTTTGTTTCAGCCATTTTTGCACCCATTTTTGCATCCACATTTTCATCCCTTTTGCATCCCATTTTACATCCATGTTTACGTCTTTTTTTGCATCTGTTGTTGCATCCACTTTTGTCGCATCCCAATTAACACCCATTTTTGTGCTCACTTTTACACCCACTTTTGCTTCAACTTTTGCATCCATGTTTGCATCTTTTTTTTGCATCCAATATTACATCAATTATTGCATCCCTTTATGCATCCACTTTTGCATCGGGTTTTGTGTTGGGTGTTATGACTACTTTTGCATCTACTTTTGTATCCAATTTTACATCCATGGTTGTATCCACTTTTGTGCCACTTTTTTCATCATGTTTTTCTTCCATGATTGCATCATTTTTTGCATCCACTTTTGCATAACCTTTTGCATCCATTTTTGGTGCACCCCATTATGCACCCTCTTTCGTGCCTACTTTTGTTGCATCCATGTTTTTATCCACTTTTGCATCCACTTTTACACCCAGATGTTGAAGATGAAAATGAGGATAATGATTATCATATTGAGGATCGTTATGATGATGATGATGATAATGTTGCTAATAATGAGGAGAATGATGACAATGATGATGATGATGATGAGGATAATGGCAATGATGACATTGCCGATGATTATTATGGAAATGAAATGAATGATGATGATGGGAATGATGACAATGAAAATGATGATGAATACAATGAGAATGATGATGTTCATCATCTTAAAAAATAATTTGTTATTTTTCATGCATAAATCGTGTGTCCTCCATGACCCTTTTCCATTGATCACATATTTTGGGTAGATGTTATTTCTTATGCCAAAGGTAATGATAAATAACTGATGAAAATGTCAATAATCATGGTGATGATGATGTCAAGGACAATGGCGATGACGATGACATGGATGATGATTATGACGATGATGATGACTATTGTGATAATCATGATGGCAATGACAAAGATGACGATGATCATCATCATCATCATCATTTCCATCATTGTCATCATCAAAAACATCATCACTGACATTGTCGTCTAGTTCATCATCATCATCATTTAAAGCATATGGGATATGTTTCCCATTTAAAGCATGCATAACAAGTGGGATTATTCTAGAACACCCCACCAAACTACAAAATTCAAACCACAAGGGAAACATAATATTGAAATTGTTCCCATTTTCTTTCTACCAAAAAAACATGCTTTATTTTAGGGAATTATGTTAAAATCCATACATTCATAGTCCATCCATACTATACTTGTAATAAATGTAAATATAATACTTAATAGAATTTATAAAATAGGAAAATATTTTATAAAATCCCTTATGATATATAAACTTCTTTCACCTTAATAATGGTAAAATATCTAAATATAATAATAATATATAATTGATATAAATATGTTACTATAGTTCATATGTTATGTGATTTAATATAATTAAATATATACAAATATCATTTACTTATGCCTTATACGAATTAAAATATAGATTAAAACCTATGAAGTTTCATAGGGAGGAGAAGCAAAACATGAAGGATTTTTCAAATATAGATCTATGTACAACTACCCATTTCCCAAAGGGGCTTCTGTTAAATCAATCTATGGATTCGGGGTTATGAGTATCAATTTGGTCCGTCTGGTCCATCCTTAATTCGGCCATGAGAGGATTTAATTCGTTCATAAGAGGATTGAATATTATTCCTCCCATGAGGAATTCTCATGGCATCGAGTTGGCAACGCGGGTGTCTTGATTTTTGGGCAAGGCCATTAAAAGACTTAGTTTTGGGGATGGATCAAAGTAAACTAGGAGCTCTACCGCTATTGATGCCTCTACTATCTCTACCTTAGATGATGCTCTCTCAAATACTATATATTATATACCTATTCTGGTGGTGCTACTAATGCTAGGTCACCAAAATTTAGATCGCTATCTTGTGATTGGATTTTGTATTACTACACATTGACATTTACAGCTATGTTTTATGAGAGGGATTCACACAGATGGACTAATTAGGACTAGCTAGGATCCAAGAGACCTGATTTGAGTAGCCATACCTCAAATTCTATGAGGGTATGTAAATTACATGGAAAAGGGGCCAAATCCATACAATCCTTGGATGTTGAGAACGAACCGGGTGAGCCTGCTCTGTTATAGGGACTAACGGATAGGGTGCGCAACACTGCAATGCTTTGGATTTATAACAAGAGGCTCCCGAACTGCCTATCACTTAAGTATCAGTCATGGTGCTTATTTCTCATGGAGCCTCTAGATGACCTCCTAGCTTCCAGCTTCCACATTATGTTAAAGAAATTAGTGCATTTTCCTTCAATAGGATCATTGAAGATGGAAAGAATTTGGGATTGAATCAAAATACCGAAGATGGAAAGAATTGGGTATTGAATCAAATCATGTGGCTTCTTTATACTTTTATGTTAGGTAGTATGATTTATAATAACAAATGAAAATGATTCTCCATCATTGTTGTATTTTCCTATTTCTCTATTACACCCTGTGTAGAATCTTCTACGAACATATTTTTCTTATAGGACAAATGCAAATGTTATAGCTTAAGGCTATGTCTTTTTACCTTTCCATTTATTAAGTTACAAAAAATATCCATGGTTAACTAAAATTCATAAAATACGTACTAGATCTTTCTCACATGCCAATATTCCCTTTATAGGGCTTTGTGGTGGCCTAAGGCCCCACACATAGTTCATGAGCCCTAAGGAAAAAATGTTTTGGCCCAATAACTCTTTTCACATCAAATCATAGCCTAGGGAATGAAATCCATACTTGGTGTTTCAAACCTCAAAATGACTGACATATCTTACTCATTAGCTAAATATTATCTTTGTAGTATATAGTGCCTTTGAGGTGGTCTAGGCATCACACATGACCCATGAGCCCCTTACCCTTAGACGTTATGTTTTGACTTGATAATATGGCCCAATCAATGATAATTATTCTTGGTCGCATAGAGCTTGAAATGACCATTTCTTGATTGTAAGCCAAATATTTCCCACATAGAGATGACATTATAACTAGGTCCCATGAAAACACATCAGACAAGACGTTATGGTGAAAACATCCATATAGCAATCAATTTATTTGCTAATTTTCTTAAATCTATTTTGTTAAATTTTGGGCTTTTTTCTTTTTTTCTCATTAGTTTTAAAAATAAAATAAAATAGAACTTTAAGAAGAAGAGATAAAATCCTATGTGTTCGTGAGGGAGGGTATTAAAATACCTATTGGTTATACATAAACACACCAAAGAAGAAATTATATATCAATGGGAGGGTGGAGATGTTAAATATTGAGATATAAATGGGTTGGGTCGAGATTGAGTAGACCAAGAAAATTGTTAAACTCCATCACAATCTTCACTTTCTTGTAGTTGTTGTTCCATGATTTATTCTATCGATTACAACCATTTGATTCCATCGTGAGCCCATTCCTCCATTTTCCAAGGAGCCACAAAAATATTGCCACTGTAAAAAATTAATCGATAATTTAATAGGTAACCAATTGTTAGAGGCATTGACACTATTGTGGTGTCTGGGAATTAATGGTGCCATGGAAATTGTGGATGAGGAGGACTGGGAGGGTATAATTCTTGTTTAGGATATGCCAAATAGGAATGATAATAAGGGTTACGTTTGTTGTTACCATCAAGGTTTTACGACATGGCATCAGCTAAAAGACGAGGACAAAAAACATCTGCCTATATACAATGGAGGCTCTTGCTACCTATAGACAATGGAGGCTTGGATATATTGTGCTTGCCAAGGTCAAGGGATTTTCGCCATGGCCCGCTAAGGGACACCGGTCTATTTTTCATCCCCATTTGTTTTACCTTAATTGATGTATGTGATGCATGTTGTTGTTTTTATTTTCATTTAACACATCAAATTATATACTTCTTATGCCCTGTTTTAATACCTGATTGTCATCCAAGGGTTTATGTCAATGCTTATAGATTCTCATACGGTTTCATTTCCACTACGCCGATTGCAATGGCTATTGGCAATATTTTTAAATTCCCCAATATGTGTCGATATTTTCTTGTTAATACTATAATTGCAAAAACTTGTTGCTTTGTGGGGATTCTCTAAAACCCTACACGAGAAATCAAACCCTATATCAGATATTAGTGTTTAAACCCAAGCGATGGATGCAAGTTTGTGTTTTTTGTGTTTAAACCGAAGCGATGGATGCAAGTTTTTGTTTTTTAAGGCGGAAATTTCCTTCTGTCTAGCTCCAGGAGGATTACAATTGGCCCAAATTCGTCAATCCCACAAGTGGCCTATTTTTACCAATACGATGGCCCATAAAAATATGAATCAGTAATTACAACTATTTTTCATTTGGATTAGTCCATACTCTTATGTCATGATCACCTAGGACTTGCACCTAGAATTTAACCTGACGAGTAGACCGATATTCAACTGCTGAAATAAAACTAAGTAGAAATGTCAAAAGCATCTGTTAACAGAATAAAAATTCCAAGTGTTAGATGAGATACACAACTAAATTGAGAAACCATCAAATATCAATTGATGGCTCATCTCTGACTTCAAAATTCTAGACTTAAAGTGTCAATTAGATGTTTTATATGAAATACTTAAAGTGTCTGATGTCTCTTAACAATCATTTGCTTCAACAATTTGATGAATAATATCATCAAATGAAGCCATCATTACTATGGCCAAGATTCTTATTCTCAGTCTCGACATTTGGCTAATTGTTCTTTATTTGTTGGCTTTGTTTCTTTGTTGAGGATTGGCTTCCAAAGTTCCCTAACTATGAGAAATTGAGAATGATTTTAATTTTTGTTTCAAATTTTATAATTTTTTTCTATCAATTTGGTTGAATCATGTAAGATTGGTGTGGTAATGTCAAAGTAGTCATAGAGGTAGAAGCTTTCAGAGATGTAAACATTTTGAGAAGAAAAAGAAAATGCAAATGGCCAAAAATGAAATCTTTAGTTCTCGACACAGAGCCACACATGTGTCATTAAAACATGTGCCTGACACATGTGTCATTTTTTGCCATTAAGGAAGAAAATAATAGATTGTTTCTTTTACCCACATCTTTCTGTCGATGACTATTATCTGATGACTATTATCTAGCACATTATGTGCGATCCTCTTATTTCTATTAGAAATATCATATTCTTTCTTTCTACAATGTCTTTTAGAGTGACTGATCTTCCCACATTAATGACATTAATTTTTTTGTTTGTCTATCAATTCTTCAAGAAATTTCTCTTACTTCCCTAGTTTTTGTTATTACTGTCATACCGTGTTAGTGGTCATCCTTATTATGTCAACCATTCTTTTGTGTCTTCTTCTTTTGCTAACCTTTGACATACTTAATTTTCATTTTTATGGTGAAAACGTGTTCTATGCTTTCGATACCAAACATGTAGAGTCTATGTTCCTGCTGCCATACCTTCCTTTCAACTAATAAAATGAGACATATGAGGTCTTATGGGTTATAGTAAAACTGGAAAGAAACATTTTGAATTTCTTAGGAAAGATACTAATAGTAATATCTATGATTTGAGAATCTTTGATTAGCTTCCCTATTCGATGCAACTAATTCTTAATGTATTTCAAATTGATTAGGTGATTTGTGACTAAGTCAATGTCGGAGCTCTAAATATATTGCACTTTATTTTTCAAATACAATAGACTCGACTCATTAGATGTTTTGTATGAAAGAATTAAAGTGTCCCACATCTCTTAACAATCATTTGCTTCAACAATTTGAGGCATAATATCATGAAAGGAAGCCATCATGAGTATGTCCAAGATTCTTGTTCTCAATCTTGACATTTGGCCAATTCTCCTTTATTTCCTGGATTTGTTTCTTTGTTGAGGATTGGCTTCCAAAGTTCCCTAACTATGAGAAATTGAGAATGATTTTAATTTTTGTTTCAAATTTTATAATTATTGACTATCAATTTGGTTGAATCATGTAAGATTGGTGTGGTAATGTCAAAGTAGTCATAGAGGTAGAAGCTTTTGGAGATGTAAACAAATTGAGAAGAAAAAGAAAATGCAAAGGGCCAAAAATGAATTCTTTAGTTCTCCACACAGAGGCACACTTGTGTCATTAAAACAGGGTTCCTGACACATGTGTAATTTTCTGCCATTAAGGAAGGAAATAATTGATTATTGCCTTTACCTAAATCTTTCTATCACTGACTATGGTCTGGCACATTGTGTGTGAACCTCTTATTGCTATTATAAATATCATATTGTTTCTTTCTACAATGTCTCTCAGAGTGGCTGATATTCCCACATTAATGACAGTAATTTTTTTATTTGTCTGTGACTTCTTCAAGAAATTTCTCTTATTTCCTCAATTGTTGATATTACTGTCATACCGTCAGTGGTCACCCTTATCCTGTCAACCAGTATTTTGTTTCTTGTTCTTTTGCTGACTTTTACCATACTTAATTTTCATTTTTATAGTGAAACCTTGTTCTATGCTTTCGTTAGCAAACATGTAGATTCTCTGTTCCTGTCGCCATACCTTCCTTTCAACTAATCAAATGAGACATATGAGGTCTTATGGACCATAGTAAAACTGGACAGAAACATTTTGAATTTCTTAGGTAAGCTAATAATAGTAATATCTATGATTTGATAATTTTTTATTATCTATCCTATTGGATGCAACTAATTCTTAATGTATTTCAACTTGATTAGGTGACTTGTGACTAAGTCACTGTCAGACCTGTAAATATATTGCACTTTATTCTTCAACTACAACAGACTCGACTCATTAGATGTTTTGTATTAAAGACATAAAGTGTCCCACATCTCTTAAAAATCATTTACTTCAACAATTTGAGGAACAATATCATCAAAGCAAGCCATCATTAGTATGGCCAACCTTCTTCCTCTCAGTCTTTACATTTGGCAAATTCTCCTTTATTTGTTGGCTTTATTTCTTTGTTAAGGATTGGGTTCCAATGTTCCTTAACTATGAAAAATTGAGAATTATTTTAATTTTTGTTTCAAATTTTATAATTTTTGTCTATCAATTTGGTTGAATCATGTAAGATTGGTGTGTTAATGTCAAAGTAGTCATCGAGGCAGAATATTTCGGATTTGTAAACATTGTGAGAAGCAAAAGAAAATGAAAATGGCCAAAAATGAATTCTTTAGTTCTCCACACAGAGCCACACATTTGTCATTAAAACATGGTGCTTGACGTGAAAAAGGGGATTTTGAAGTATGGGTTTGATAGGGCCTTTTTACATAAATTTTGTCCTGTTAGTCTGCAACTGAGCCAAAATCTGATAATGGAGGTATTGTAATAGATTCAGTGGGTATAAATGAATCCCCTAAATGAATCCCATATTGTATTACACCTTCTTGAGTTTTACCTATATTATCTATTAAGGGATAGTAAATTATGTCATATCACCACCTATACTTGTCATGTTGTACATCAATTCTTAGAATTCCAACCTTCTCTTTAACTCCAATAATTTATTACGATCACTAATACCAAGGAAAAATAAAAATCAAGAATTGTTTCACAGAGGGGTGCGTGTATCAGTTTTTCATTTTTTTTTTGTAAGTTAAGATATAATCTATTAAAAAAGAGAGAAAATAATAGTACAGGAAAAACTACAGTCTATCCTGCTCAGGTTGAGCAGGTGAGGAGTATCAAAGTTTAGTTGGGCCCTTCCTCCAAGAGGGAAAACAGGCCTGCCAAATGAGCATAGACAAAAATGATTATAGTTTAGAGAAGGTGTGGAAAGAGATAACACATGGAAAATACATAAACAAAGGAATCTAAACATAAATAAAATTGAGTGGCACATGGCTGAAAAGAACCTGAACGTGGCACAAGAAGGATACAGAAGGACACATGGCCATGAAGACCATGGATCATGGTTTCTGCCTCGGCCATTGTTCCTCTGTGATTGGACATATGTAACTTGGGGATACTATGTGTGCCATATTTCCTGAATATGTTGCCAAACTGTCATCAAAAGTCACAATTTCCTCGTCACTGGAGCTAGAGGCTTCCTTCACTGAGACTGCTGATGGATTTTTGGTGGGTAATGGAGAGGTATTCTTCAAGAAAAATGGGTTGGATGAGAACTTGCACACAGAGATGGAGGAGGGTCTGAGGTGCAGGGGGGGAATGGAGCTCTATGGTCGAACCAAGGTGTCAGGCATATATGGTGAGGCTTGAGATAGGACTAGTTGGTGACCGGGTGGTGCAGTCTCTTGGGGGGGCAATGTTGAAATATTGTAACTTCGAAGAATATTCTATATGTATCTTTTGTGGTCCCCGATGGTCCTATAGGGAGAACCACTTGTATTATCTTGTAACATGATGCTTCTAATTGGAAGAACTATTAAGATTCATGAGGTTGTCCCCACTAATTGTAAAGGTGGGTCATTAGCACCCCAGTGTGGTTACTTGAGCCTATATGTGTAACTCGAGCCTACATTTCAGATGAATTAATTGAAGTGAATGGATGCAAATAAATAGAGGTGTAGCTCTCCTCATTTGAGCACACACACTCACTTGAGTAGTGCACGTGTGGAGGAGAGAAGTAGCTGGAGAAGGAGGAGGATCAGGCTTTGATCTCCTTGTTGGTTTTATCTTTTATCTTTTGGGGCATCTATATTGAGGAAGATTTTGCTGGGTTTTTTCCTTTAGGGTTTTCCGAGGATAAATATTTGTGTTCTCTTTTTCATGGTTGTGCTTGTCTATCTTTCAGTGATCCTATTTAGATGCTTTTGTTATGAAATCGAAATGAAATACTAATGATATAGCTTAGCATATGAAAATTTAACATGGTATCAGAGCCACCCTGAAAGAAGACATTGCGCAGCTAAAGAATCTATGGCTTATTATTTTTTGGGTCTCTATCCATGATCAATCAGGAAAAGAAGGATAGACTGACTCTCCATTGAAGGGCGCATCTTTCTGTTGAAGCAGAATTTGATTCCGAGCATTTTCAGTTTTGGTGCGGAAAATTAGGGCTTTATACAAAAGAATAATTTTTGATTGAGCCCCACATATGATTTTTCTCCTCATAAAAATCGAATTTTAGAGACCTGGATCAATAAATTTGGTTGGGTGAAACTCCAGGAAAGTCAAACCCTAGTTTGACCCTGATCTAGAAAAACCCTAAATACTAAAAATGCTACGTTTTGGTACATTCGCTATATCCTAAGATTGACAAAGGATCAAGAGATTAAAATTTCAAAGGCCTAATATAAAATCCTGATTTACATTGTGTCCAACATTCAGCCTCAGATCCGCTATAATATGGGAGATATGATCCCTGCAAGATAGGGTTCTAGCCTCTTCCAGAATTCATCCCTAAACAGGACACCTGGGGATAATTGTTGTAGCGTGGGATACAGAGGTCCAAATGGAATTATGGAATATTTTCCAGAAATATAATGGAATTTTCTTTCTATGGCAGTAATTTCAGAACCTGAAGATGAACCAGTGACACGTGGCATGCCATACAACTTCACTATTCTGAACAGTCATGTAGCAGGTCACCTTGGGAAAATGATTATAAATACTAATTGGTTAAACCAATTCTAATGAAACATATGGTTTTGGATCAAGTACATACGATCTTACCTCAGTGAAAAATTTCAAACATAGAGGAGCAGTAATTTCAGAGATATCACAGAAACAGTAACAAGAATTTCTGCAGAAGAAATTGGAAAACTAGGGCTTCCTGTTCCGGGAGCTTCCCTCCACTGTTTTCAGAAAAGAAGTAGATTGGGAAGCTCAATTTGAAGAGATATATATTTCTATCCAATCATATCTGAAAGATTCCAAGTTTTGAAAATTAGGTTTTCTCTGAAAAACCCTAGATCAGCCAGCTCCGGAAGCAAGATGGACACCTCAAATCGGTAAGATTTAATCTTTTGCTATTTTCATTTGAGGTTCTCATTTCAAAGTGATCTATAACATTAGCTTCATTATAAGATTGGTGAATTTGAAAACATCCAAGCATGGAAGTATTTGATCTCTTTGAAGAAAATGAATTGGACACCTACATGAGTAGAGAGGTTCCAGTTCTAGAGGGAGATGAGCCTCAAAGCCTTACACAAGAAGAACTTGATCAAGGCCAAGAAGACCATTGTTGATTCAATCACGGATCAACTTGTACCACACGCGTCTTCCCTAAAGACAACAAAGATGTTTGATTCCTTGATCAAGCTAATTGAAGATAAGAACATAATTCAGAAGATGGATTTGAGAAAACAGTTGAAGAATGTGAAGATCCAGAATGAGTAACATCTTGAAGCGGTAGAAGAAGAAGCGGAGAATGCAGAAGTGGTGATAGCCACGTTGAATGGCCTCCCATGATCATGGGATTCATTCATGCGAGGAATGTGTACCAAAATAAAGTGATTACTTTCAGTTGACTCTGGAAAGACAAAGAAGCTCGTCTCATAAGAAGAGAAGAAGAAACATGGGAGAAAATTGAAGATCAAGCTCTTACCATTCAAAGAAGATACCTCAAGTGATGAGGAATATGAAGAACTAAATTCTTAACGAACCTCTTATCCATTTTATCATTTGGATAAGAAATGATGATTTCATGGATGAAGAATATGATGAAGCAGAATGATCAAGAAGGAGTCTACCCACGAAACAAACAAAAGATAAGTATTCAATTGTCATTTAATGATATTGTTTTGTTATGCATTTGATTATATTCAGTTGATGTGTTGTTTGCATGCATGTGATGGGTAAGTAGCTCATGGTTCTATACAAATATCCATTGTTACTTATATAGAATGAAACCTATTTGCTGACATATTGGATTAGTGCACAATCTCAATGATGTCATGGTAGAGATGGAAGGCATCTAGAAAGTTTCTGTGAGATATGGATGAATGTTGTATTGGCTATATAGTTGCATGGTGCAAAATAATTTGTCGTTATGAATATTTTTTATGAAATAGTTCTAACCATGCAACTGGTGCATTTGAATTGTAGGAAAGGTCCTGTACAACCTCCTACAGGAAAAGAAAGATGAGACTTGTTCCGAACAACAAGTGATGACAATTCAATAAACATGAATCTAAATCTCCCAAGGTCAGAGACACCATGACGAAAGAAAGAGCTTCAGAGAGCGGTAGATCCACCTCAAAGGATGAAGACCACCATGGGTATGAGAGATAACTCAAGATGAAGAAAAGAATGCTATGAAAGAAACTATGATCAAAGAATAACAGTTGACCATGGGGAATGATGTATATGATATGATTTTGAGACATAAAGGGAAGTACATAGTATCCTCCATATGGATCTACAAGAAAAAGTGTACAAAGAAAGGTTCATGATTTGCCTTAGAAAGAATAGACTATGACATGACATACTCTATTTGACCAGTATATATCAAGCATAGAACCACCTGTACAGAATGAAGAAGGAAGTTAGTACTCCACTTTAGGGGGGGTGACTACAGAAGATATCTAATTTTGACACAGTACGACATGATGGAAAGCTTCTTGATGGATTGAGACTTTACCAAGAGTAAAGTGGGTTCCAATCCTCAAAGTTGAATGCAGAATACTAGGATATGTTGATGATCTGACAAGACAAACTCATGGAAGATGTTATGATGAAAGAATACTAGAATGTTGTATGGGATATAGTTCTAAAACCAAAAGGAAAGAGTATTCTATCCTCCAAATGGATATACAACATAGAGCATGTAGTTGATGGAAGTATCAAGAAGTATAATGCAAGATTTGTGGCCAGAAATTTCTTTCAAAAAGAGGGAATTAATTCTAAAGAGACACTTACTCCAGGAAGCAAGGTACACTTCCTTAAGAACTATCATTGTAGTTTTTTCCATGGTGATGTAAAGACAAGCCTTCCTTAATTGTATGATTGAGAAAAAAATTTACATCGAATAGTCACAAGGATTTGAAGTTGAATCCAGATGGAATCACATATGCAATTTGAAGAAGGCCCTCTATGGCCTGAAGCAAGCTCCCAGAGATTGGTATGGAATAATATATAGTTTCTTCTCAAGCATGGGATTTACCAAGAGTAAAGCTGATACTAACCTTTATCTCAAGGTTGTAGAAGATTAACTTGTCATCCTGTTATTATATGTGGATGACTTATCCTTGACAGGAAATGAGAAACAGGTCATGGAAAGCAAGAAGAAACTAGCAGAAGAATTTGAGATGAAATACCTTGAGTTAATGAATTATTTCCTAGGTCTGGAAGTATGGAAAATTTCAGAAAGAATCTTTCTCAACTAGGGAATGTATGCAGTAGAGATATTGAAGAGACTCAATATGTTGGAATTCAAAGTCATGGCCACACTCATGGAATCCAACCTGAAGCTGTTAGCTGATGACTCATCAAAGTTAGTGGATATGACTCATTATAGATAGATCATTGGGTCATTGATGTACTTAACAAATACCAGACAAGACATTTTTTTTGCTGTGAACACCTTAAGTCAATATCTTGTTCAACCAAGACGGGTTCACCTAGTAACTGCAAAACATATGATGCGATATCTAAAAGGGACTATAGACTTTGGTTTATATTATGATGGTAGCCATGAGTATATATTGTATGGATACATAGATGCAGATTGGGCTGGAAGTATCTCATATAGGAAAAGCACATTAGGTAGATGATTTTTTTTGGGGTCTGCTATAAGTTCATGGTTTAGCAGGAAACAATACAGTGTTTCTTATAGCATGGCTGAAGTAGAATACATAGTAGATTGCTCTACTAAGTTGTGAAGCCATATGGCTTCGAAAGCTGATATCAGGTCTCTTTGAACTGAAGATGGATACTACATTGATTCTATGTGATAACAAGAGTTGTGATAACAGAGAACCCTATGTTCCATCGTAACACATAGAAATCCGGTATTTCTACATTCAATATAAATATGCAGATGATGATGTTTCAATATTTACATACTGTAGATACAGATGATGGTGATTCAGTCTTTCTATACTGAATATATAGATGATGATGATTTTAGTATTCCCATACTAAAGATATAGATGATGTTTCAGTATTTACATACTATAGATGCAGATGATGGTGACATGATGATGCTTTCAGTACTCACATACTGGAGATACAGATGGTAATAGTTCAGTATTCACATACTAAAAATGTAGATGAATATGGCTTAGATGATGATGTGCTGACAAAGCCTTTGTCTTGGGTAAAGTTCAAACACTTTCGAGACAATCTTGGTGTGGTTCAGAAAGACCTTCTCTAAAAGGGGGAGTAGTGATGTTGCAGTGGGATTGTATCATCCCTGGGAACTTTCCCTAAAGTGATCCAGAGACTTCGGTCTTCGAGAATGAAGAGGGATTGTATCATCTCAGGACACATGTCTAGAAGTGATCCGGTGACTTTGGTCATCAAGAATGTGGTAGGATTGTATTATCCTTGAACTTCGGTTCAGAATGGATCTGGTGAACTTTGGTCATCGAGAAGGTGGTAGGATTGTATCATTCTTGGACTTCGGTTCAGAACGGATCCAGTGAACTTCAGTCATTGAGAAGGTGGTAGGATTGTATCATCCTTGGAGTTTGGTTTAGAATGGTTCCAGTGAACTTTGGTCATCGAGAAGGTGGCAGGATTGTATCATCCTTGGACTTCAGTTCAGAACGGATCTGGTGAACTTCGGTCATTGAGAAGGTGGTAGGATTGTATCATCCTTGAAATTTAGTTCAGAACGGATCCGGTGACTTCGGTACTCGAGAAGGTGTGTTGATCCCATAATTCCTAAAGGAAGGATTGTCTGAGTTCCACATCTGTGTTGATCCCATAATTCCAAAAGGAAGGATCATTATTAACTCTGTACAGACCTAAATCCTGTAATTCCGAAAGGAAGGATCATTGACTTGATCCCATAATTCCAATAGGAAGGATTGTCTGAGTTCCACATATGTGTTGATCCTTGTTGGGAAATAGGGCAGACCCAGGTTTAATCCTTTTGCGTCGCACCAACAAAAGACCCACAGTGTTGGCCCTTTCGGCAACAACTTGCGAACAGGTTGCAGTCTCACCCGAAACAGCTATGGGGTGCCGCAGAATCAGGTCTCTGCAAGCAGAGAGGGAGATTATTGTACCTTGTCCTTTAACAAATTATAATCAATAAACATAGAGCTCCGACATTTATATCTAAATAATGTCGCAGATAAATAAACATAGAGTGACTTGCTCAACCCACTACAGGGAAGTCACAGCGAAGCTATTTATTAAAGTGAACTTACTTATCAGATTTACTCAGTTATTAATGCATGAAAACAAATAGAAATAGAAACAGCACAAGAACCACAACACCAGATATAATGTGGTTCACCCCCAGTGTAGGAGCTACGTCCACAGAACTGTGTTTTATTTCAACTTTCTTCAAAATCACAGTTCTGATCTGCGCACACAGCTGCATATCTCTTTAGTCTCTTAAGCTGCGCACACAGCAGTGGGCCTCTGTGCACACAGCTGCAGATTTCCCTTAACCTTTTACAAAAAAACCCTCTGCGCACACAGCTGCAGAGGTCATCCACGCACACAGCTAGGACTTAACCTTTATTTACAATAGTCTTAGCTTCACCTTAACCTTCTTTACATCAAAATCCTAACTTTTCTTATTTACAAAAATTCCTATTTATACATCGCGCTATTACAAAACCATGGATTCAAACCATGGGCACCCAAAACCCTAAACCCTGGTCTTAAACCGTGGGTTTATTACAATAGAGAACTTTGACTCAACCCCCGACACCCCTAATACTATTTTGAGTCAACCTCCGCTTACAAAACTCCTTTGGCCCGCGAAGATATTTTCCTTAAGGACCGTTGGGGTGCGTGCCCCAACAATCCTGTAATTCCAATAGGAAGGATTGTCTGAGTTCCACAAATGTGTTGATCCTGTAATTCCAAAATGAAGGATCATTAGTAACTTCGTAAAGACCTAAATCCCATAATTCTTAAAGGAAGGATCGTTAGTAACTCCGTAAAGACCTAAATCCTGTAATTCTGAAAGGAAGGATCATTGGTAGCTCCGTAAAGACTTGATCCCATAATTCCAACAGGAAGGATTGTCTGATTTCCATAGATGTATTGATCCCGTAATTATAATAGGAAGGATTGTCTGAGTTCCACAAATGTTTTGATCCCGTAATTCCGAAAGGAAGGATCGTTAGTAACTTCGTAAAGACCTAAATCCCATAATTCTGAAAGGAAGGATCGTTAGTAGCTCCATAAGGACTTGATCTCGTAATTTTGAAAGGAAGGATCGTCTGAGCTCCACAGATGTGTTGATCCCATAATTCCAAAAGGAAGGATCATTAGTAACTCCGTAAATACATAAATCCTTTAATTTCGATAGGAAGGATCGTCTGAGTACCACAGACATGTTGATCCTGTAATTCCGAAAGGAAGGATCATGTTGATGATGATGATGTTGATGTTTTGATGATGTTGATGTCTTGATGATGATGATGTTGATGTTTTGATGATGTTGATGTCTTGATGATGATGATGTTGATGTTTTGATGATGTTGATGTTTTGATAATAATGATGTTTTTATGATGATGATGTTTTCATGATGATGTTTCTGATCAAAATATCAGAGTATGATGATGATGATGTTCCTGATCAAAAGATTAGAGTATGATGATGATGTTGTTGCTGATCGAGAGGTCAGAGTTCTAAAGAATATGTTGCTGATCGAAAGGTCAAAGTGTTGAAGGTGATGTTACTGATCGAGAGGTCAGAATGCTGAAGAAGATGTTGCTGATTGAAAGGTCAAAGTGTTGAAGATGATTTTGCTGATCGAAAGGTCAAAGTTCTAAAGATGATGTTGCTGATCAAAAGGTCAAAGTGCTGAAGATGATGTTGCTAATCGAAAGGACAAAGTGCTGAAGATGATGTTTATTATCGAAAGGTCAAAGTGCTGAAGATGATGCTGATCGAAAGGTCAAAGTGTTGAAGATGATGTTACTGATCGAAAGGTCAAAGTGCTAAAGATGATGTTGTCGATCGAAAGGTCAAAGTGCTGAAGATGTTGCTGATCGAAGTAGTCAAAGTATTAATGATGATGAAGAATGAAGATTGAAGATGAAGACTACATAATGTTGAAAAGCTTCCAATGATTTATAGATGTGTTACCCTGATGATGCTGATGATGTCCTCTATCTCTCTCCTACTATTGTTGTTGTTGATGTTTTTGTAGAATACCCTTCTCGTTAAGGGGGATTGTTGAAATATTGTAACTTCGAAGAATATTCTCTATGTATCTTTTGTGGTCCTCAATGTTCCTATCGAGAGAACCACTTGTATTATCTTGTACCCTGATGCTTCTAATTGGAAGAACTAATAAGAGTCATGAGGTTGTCCCCTCTAATTGTAACGGTGGGTCATTAGCACCCCAGTGTGGTTACTTGAGCCTACATGTGTAACTTGATCCTACATGATTAACTCTAGCCTACATGTCAGATGATTTAATTGAAGTGAATAGATGAATATAAATAGAGGTGCATCTCTCCTCATTTGAGCACACACACTCACTTGAGTAGCACACTTGTGGAGGAGAGAAGTAGCTGGAGAAGGAGGAGGATCAGGCTTTGATCTCCTTGTTGTTTTTATCTTTTATCTTTTGGGGCATCTATATTGAGGAAGCTTTTGCTGGGTTTTTCCCTTTAGGGTTTTCCCAGGATAAATATTTGTTTTCTCTTTTTGCATGGTTGTTCTTTTCTATCTTTCAGTGATCATGTTTATATGATTTTGTTATGAAATCAAAATGAAATACTAATGATATAGCTTAGCATATGAAAATTTAACAGCAAAGAGTGGTTGAATAGGAGGGGTAGTACGTGGTGGAACCATAGGATGGAATCAAAGGACCAGGTGCGTGAGAAGGTTTTTGAAAACCCAGTAGTTTTGACATCTCTCTACCATACGTCTGGCTACACCCAGTGCTCCATACAATTCGTCCTCCCAGTCCGAGACAATTCTTTGCACCACCTCCAAAATTTCCAGGTCGAAGCCATTGTTGATGGATTGAGAAGAGAGGGGAATGTGTCCTTCTGACCATGCATGGAATCCTCGTCCCCTGCATGAAGTGCCTCTCTGTCTTCTAGGAATGGTAGAGGGAATATTTGATTGGCTTGGGGAAGGCTCTAGGTGGATGAGTTAAGATGGTGGAGAGTGGTATGAGGGTGTAGAATAGCAAAGTAACAGGTGAGGGTGACTTGAAGCAGAGGGTGTTTACCTTGTTGCAATGAGTGATCATGGAGATCTTGAGGAACTAGGAGAATGACAATTAACTAGAGGAGAAGAACAATGGCATAAAGTTGGAGGGCCACCGTCCCAATTGAATGGTGCTTGTGCAAAGTGTAGCAACCAGGCTAGAGAGTTAAGGCGTCCAAACTGTGATGAGACAACTTTGTCCTTCCTTCGAGTTGTGGAGTAGCCACGTCTGTATGGGTCTTAAAGGAGATTAATGGTTTTGGTTTGAGCACTAGTTGGAGGGCCTATGTTAAACTCCGTGTGGGTCTGAATCACACCCGCATCTAAGGATCTATTTTCCATGTTAATGAGCTATTCCAGTTTTAATTGTTGGATAAATATCTATTGGAACTTTTGGGTTTTTTAATTATTATTTTTATATTCCAATCAATTCATGCTTATAGTCTCTTGGTAGAAATATTTCCTTCATAAAGAAGTCGTCTGTGGGCATATCTGTTTTTTTAGAACCCTCTGTTGATAGAATGATTTCAAGTACTTAACCTCTAGTTAAGGATATTTATTTGCTAGTTTTGTTATTTGTATAACTAAATTGTGGGTTGATATTTTATGATTTGGTTTATCGATAACTTGAGAAGATGTATGTCATCTTTTTCTTTTATTCTTATGAATAGGAATAAAATGGTTTTTATGGTTTTTTCTATTTAAACAATTAGTTGTCCAACAAATCAGAAATTTGTACCAGACCAAGCAGTCAAGATTGAAACCTTATAGAAATGAGGTATTGGACTTAATTGATAACTTCTTCCTTGCTTTCAACATTCATTTAATTCCCAGAAGTGAAAATAAGCAGGCAGATTCATTGGCCATATCAGCAATTAATTTCAGACATCCTCTTCCTTTGAAATTAAAGTATGATGTTCAATTAAGGTGTAGAACTAGTATCCCTAATAATATAAAATTTTAGCAAGTATTTCAAGATGACTATGAATTGAAAAGGTTTTAGAATCTCTCGATTAATTTTCTGCTTCTACCATAGATTAGGATAAGGATGTAGGGGAAGTTCACTCCAATAAAATATATTATTTCTATAAATCCGTTCCAATCCCAATTCAAAAAATGTTGATATGTAATATTAAAACATCACTATAAATCTGTTCCAATCCCAATTCAAAAAATCTTGATATGTAATATTAAAACATTACAAATTGTTTTAGAACAATTTAAATTTGAGTTTTATTTTAAAAATTTTAGATATTATTTTCATATTCTAATTAACTTTTACTTTTAGTTTTCTTGATAGCAATATTAATTTGCCACAAGGGCCTAGAGACTAAAAACAAAGTCACTCAAAGAATTCAGACAATTAAGCATAAAATTGGCATAATGGTGTTGCAATGGAAGTAGCAGTTGTTAGAATTTTATCATTCAACCAAGAATTATGTTAGGATATTTAATTGAGAGAATAACAAGTACAAAAATCAAACACAAAATACAATGAACACAATGTTTTTCCTTAGGGAAACGATAAATGGATAAAACCTCGCAACTTCCTCAGAGATAGAATCAACACCAAAAGTAAAACCCCAAAATAGTAAGATGATCTCCTGACAGCAGTAGCCTCTTTCTTCCTAGCCCCAGTGTCTTCCTCTTCCTTAGTTATGTGCTAAAACTTAGTGTGAGTGACTATGTTCTAAATAGAGATGCTAGCTCTCTATTTATACTAATTCTTGACTTGACAAAACTCTACTAGGGTCGAATTCTCCAAGAGAGTCTAATAACCCTAGTGCCCTGGAACTGTGGGGACTTTAACCCTTGATCAATAGGAGGGTTACCCACAATGACTTGAGATGACTTGTTTAAATTATAGAACCTCTCGATAGGAACATCGGGGCATGGCATGACTCAATTACATTACCGATACATCCCAGAATAAACATTGGGGTACAATAAATGAAATATACAAGTGAATACATTCCAAAGTTACATATACACCAACACTCCCTCTTAACTAGGAAGGTATTCTCTCGACACAAATTTCTAGCACTAGTCTTCTTCTCTGGATCATTTCATCATCTACATCTTCAAGTCATATTCATCTTAGATCTGGATCATTACTCGATCTGGATCATCATCACTAGATCTAGATCATCACTCGATCTGGATCATCGTCACTCCATCTGGATCATCACTGGGTCATCATCATATGTGCTATCTCATGATTCTTTTAATCATAGGATGTTCTATAGAGCTATCCCTTTTTCATGCTGGTTGTATGACTACCTCCTTGTAGGTATTTGGTAGTCGTTATATCTGACCCTAAGTCAGAATGGCCAGCACTCACATCTGACCTTGACTCGTCAGAAAGGCACAGCACTCACATCTAATCTTGACTCGTCAGAAAGGAACAACACTCACATCTGACCTTGACTCATCAGAAAGGCATAGCACTCACATCTGACCTTGACTCATCAGAAATCCATAGCACTCACATCTGACCTTGACTTGTCAGAAAGGCACAACACTCACATCCACTACCATGACAGTACACAACCACTATCATCTGTGGAAAGGCACAACACTCACATCCACCATCATGACAATACACAACTACTATCATCTGTGGAAAGGCACAGCACTTACATCTCACCTTGACTTGTCAGAAAGGCACTCAGTCCTAGACTAAGGGTTCCTAGTAACTGACCAGGTGCCTCCATTTATAGAATGGAAATAGCCCTTATATCTCACCCTAAGTCAGAATGTCTGACACTCACATCTCACATGGAAGGAGCCAATCCTCTCACCATGACATAATGGAAGTATCCTTTATATCTAACCCTAATTCAGAATGGTCGGCACTCACATCTGACATGGAAGTAACCAATCCTCTCACCATGACAGAATGACAATAGACTTGATATCTGATCAAGTGCAAACACATCCCTCAATCACATCAGAATGCCCATGCACTCATATCTGATCATGTGAGAAAACCTATCATAGTCATATCAGAATGGCCCTCAGTCTTAGACTGAGTTTTCTTGGTAACTGACCAAGTACCTCCATTCAAAGAATGGCAATAGCCCTTATATCTGATCATGTTGGAACCAATCCTATAGTCACATCAGAATGGCCAGCACTCATATCTAACATTGAAGTAACCAATCCTCTCACCATGACAGAATGGCTCGGCCCTTACATCTGACCATGGAAGGAACCAATGCTCTCACCATGTCAGAATGGCTCATAGAATCATCACTTCCCCTTGGGGGAAATATCAATCTAGAGAACACCAAGATTCTCCCTGAAGTACTCAAACTTCACTCTCACTAATGGCTTTGTCAACACATAAGCTATCTGTTCATCTGTCGCAACATACTGGAGCTTCACTACTCCTCTCTACACCATATCCATGATATAGTGATACTTGATCTCTATATGATTTAACTTGTCATGGAACATCGGGTTCTTCGACACCTTCACACAAATTTGGTTGTCACAATATATACAAGTAGCATCCAACTAGAGATCAAATAAATCAAATAGTAGCTTTCATAGCCATACTTCCTCACAACTAGCTGAACAAGCTGCAACATACTTTGCTTCAACTATACTCATTTCCACATAGGATTTCTTCCTGCTAAACCAAGAGATCACCCCTGATCCCATATTGAAGCAACACCTTGAAGTGATCTTCCTATCGATGGATCTACCTACCAAATCTGAATCAAAATAACCCTCCAGGTTAATCTTCCGATTCACATCATAGTTGAGCCCATAATCAACTGCACCCCTTGGGTACCTCAAAATATGCTTTGCAGCAATCAAGTGAACATGTCTTGGATCTGTCAAAAACTAGCTCAATGTGTTCACAACAAAGAAAATATCTAGTCTCATGTTTGTTAGGTACAACAAGGATCCAATCATTTGATGATACATCGTGGCATCAACTGCTTCTAATGAAGCATCACTCAATAGCTTCAGGTTCAATGCAATAGGTGTGGTCATGGCCTTACAGTCCATCATCCCAAATCTCTTCAGGATCTCTATCGTATATTTCCCTTGTCCCAAGGAAATTCCATCTGCATTCTACCACACCTTCATGCCTAGGAAATAATGCATCATACTGAAGTCCTTCATTTCAAAATTGGTAGCAAGCTTCCTCTTCATATCAGCAATCAATCCATCCATACCTATTACAAATAGATCATCTACATACAGTAGGATCATCACTGGGTTTCCATCCTCAACCTTGTAGTAAAGTTTGGAATCTACTTTACTCTTAGTGAATCCCAAACTGGATAGAAAGCTGTCAATTCTGTTGTACCATGTCTTGGGTGCCTATTTCAAACTGTATAGGGATTTCTTCAATATACACACATGAGACTCCCTATCATGTATCTCAAAGCTGAGTGGCTACTCCACATACACTTCTTCTTCTACTACACCATTCAGGAAAGCAGTCTTGACATCCATTTGGTGTATCTTCCATTTCATCACTGTAGCTAGAGCAAGTAATGATATGATGGAAGTGTATATGGATCCAAGTGCAATTTTTTCTTCATAATCTATTCCTTCTTTCTAGGAGAATCCACGAGCAACAAATCTTTCTTTATATTTTTCTATGCTACCCTCTATTGCATGCTTGATCTTTTAGATCCATTTGGCAGTTACAATTGACTTCCATTCTGGTCTTGGGAAACCATCCCAAACATCATTCTTCATGATCGATTGATATTCTTCGATCATAGCATCCTTCCATTCTTCCTGTTCAGCCGCTTCTTCATAATTGGAAGGTTCTTTATGGATGAAATCACATAATAAGGCTACATAACCAGAGCAGGATCTGGTCCTCTTTCTTTCTCTATAATTCTCTTATGGAGCCCCATATCTTTCCACACCTTCGATAGCTTCTCATAACCAAGCAAGTTTCCTCTTATGAGGATTATTCTCCTAAGGTGGATCTACAGGTTCTTGAGGTTCTTCAAATTCTCGATCTTCTTCTTGATTTTCTTTTTTCATGGTTGTGTCATGAATTCTAGGTGCTTCTGATTCTTTAGGAACTTCAGCAGGTTTCTTTCTGGATTTGCTATAAGCTGATTATTCATCAAATGCTACATTCCTTCTAATGTCAATCTTCTTAAACCCTAGGAAGTATATTATGTAAGCCTTTGAGCTTTCAGACTATCTCACAAATATACCCTTCTTTCTTGAAGGATCTAGTTTTGTCCTCTTCTCTTTTGGAATGTGTATGTACACTAGACAACCGAATATTTTGAGATGGATGAATTCTAGTTTCTTTCTGAAAAATAATTCTTTAGGTGTCTTGTTCTCGAGTACTCTGTGTGGAGTATGATTTTGTACATACACTACTATTCTGGCAGCTTCTTCCCATAGATGCATAGGAAGATCTTGATCATGAAGCATTGCTCTTGCATCTTCCATGATAGTTCTATTCTTCCTTTCTGCAATCCCATTATGTTTTGGATTATATGGAATGGATAAATCCCTCTTAATCCCTGAGTCTTTGCATAACTCTTTGAATTCATTTGATGTGAATTATCTGCCATTATCTGATCGAAAGGTATTGATCTTCCTTTTAGTGTGGTTCTTAATCAAGGCTTTTAATTCCTTGAACTTGATGAATACTTCATATTTGTTCTTCATGAAGTAAATCCATGTTTTCCTAGAAAAGTCACCAATGAAAGAAACATAGTATACATACCCGCTTAGTGAAATTGATGACATCGTACTGCATACATTGGAGTGAATGATTTCCAAGATTCCTTTTTCCTTGCTCTCACTACTTGGAAATGTCTTCTTTGTGTTCTTCCTTTCACACATCCTTTGCAGACTCCATCATTTTTTTCTTGAATTTTTGGAAGACCTTCAATATCTTTGCTTACAAGTGGTAGTGCTTTGTAATGCACACACTAGTACAAGTGATCAATTTTGCCACGGCAAAAACGTGGCAATATCCATGGAAAAGTGTGGATATTTCCATGTCTAAGTGTTTTTTTTCCCGTGGAAACAATTCCGTCGCAATAGAGACGACCCCTAATTTGCGTCACAACAGCGACAATGTTCTATATTTCATTAGATGTCTAAGCTGTCGCTATATCCACGCCTGGACGTCTTTGTATCCACGCCTGGCCATCTCTGTATCCATGCCTGCCCGTCTCTATATCCATGCCTGCCCATCTCTGTATCCACGTCGGGTTGTTGCTGTATCCACCCTGAGTCGTCGCTGTATCCACGACGAGCCGTCGTTGTATCCACGCCGAGCCATCGCTGTATCCATGGCTATGAAATTTTTAAAAAAATTGTCGTCGCTATATCCATGGCTATAACTGTTTTAAAAAAAATATACAAATTCCATAAGACCAATTCCATTTGGAAGTAGGTCATAATCCTTACATAATTAGTATACCCCCCTCACATGCACACATACATCTCGCACATATTTATCTCATGCTTCATTACAATTTATCTCGCACATCTTCATTACATGCTTCATTACCATGGTTTAAACTTTAAACAATGACCCATAACCTCAACATCTAAATGTTAAGCTGGTTTGGTCAGTGGTCACATGTCACTAATATATAAAGTGACCCTTATTCAAATATTTAAGTCTGCTAAACATTGGAGTGTAACACAAAAATAATACTCATCTTTTTCAACCATATAAATTGGTGGTCACGTGCCAGTCAATGCTTCACACATGCTGTGGGATATGTTTTTGTTGTGCAAAGTGAGTAAAAACTTATCTCTGAAAACATTCTCCACAGAGGTTCCAAAGTATGGACATCCAAAGGTCCATAGTATTTCATCCACAGATATTTCATCTATCTCTGACAACCAACACCAACCAAATTTGTCATCCAGTTGTCAAATTTCAACCAAAGGTCCATAGTATTTACACCTCGCTGGCTCTGATACCAGATGAAATGCCTAAGAGAGGTTTCTATGACATCTAAACCGTGCACAACTTATCTTATATGGTAAAAAGAAATACTTTACTATCAGCTGCTCATGAAGTTACAGGCACTATGTCCTTCAATGATCTTTTGGTAGGCAAGCAGCAAAAATAGCACTAGAATGAGCTCAAGATGAAATCTAGATATAATTAGTATATTTCTTATTCATTTTCAATAATTAATCAAAGGAAATTTGCAATTTACCTCCACATGAGGTCTCATTTTCCTCTTCAACTTTGTTCTGATGCTATCTGTGTCAAGATTTTGTGGAGTAGATCCTGACTCTATGCACGACTTCTTTGTCCCAACACGCCCATCTATATCCATTTCTTCTAAACCATCATCAGTGTTGTCTGTGCAATATTAAGTAAAAAAAAAATTAGTTCCAATAAACATAGTGAAAGAACAAATAAAACACGTAGCTTACAGTACAACTTCGAACTTATCCTCAGTATTGTAATTCAAAGATATTTAAATTTATTATGATATCTAGTTTTCCAAACTTGAATGACCAGGACTAAGATTTTAGTTTCCTCGACATTTCATGGGAATAAAAAATTGAAACAGTGGAATATGATTCTGCTTATTCTTCTGAAACTTTTCTACCTTCATCTGCATCCAATAGATCAGCATCATCAATACCAGCAATAGTGAAATATTCAATGTCATCTTCTTCTTCCATTTCATAGCCTTCCACAAACTTTACTTCAGGCTCTGGCTCCTACAAAAAGAAAGCAAAAAATAAGAATGCAAAACAATATATTAAGAATGATACTTATGGGTGACAAAGTAACTAAAATAATCGTGACATTATCGAGCAGGACAGATGACTATTACTCAAAGGCATCAGCTGATTACTGTAACATCGTCTAACAAATCATAAAACAAAAATTTGTTACAAACCTCCTCGCCATTATCTTCTTCCTCACTGGTTGCCTGCATTTCCTCCATTTCTAGGACTTTCTCATATTCTTTCACAGGGAAATTGTATATGTCACCATAAGTACCACTTTGCAACGGATCTCCAGCAATTCTTTCTCTATGGCCTGAACAAGAAACAAAAGTCATCATTTGATTCCCATCAAAAAGAATAATGTAGAGATCTGCAAAAGGGAAACAGAGAATCAAGATACCCTACTCTATCTAAAACAACTGCTATTTCAGCTTTTGCTTCCCTCCTAGCTTCCCTCTTCTTTTGTTCTATAGGCACACCCATGACTTTCTCCTTGTAGCAGAAAAAAGCAATAGTTATAAGACTTACACTACTACATTTTGACCAAAAATACAATCACTAAATGTGAAGCTTTGGCTAAAGATACAATCACTACTACATTTTGACCAAAAATACGACGGCCGTAAATGGGGTTAGGTATCGATTGTTTGCTCTTAAGAGATTGAATAGAAATTGGTCCACCTGAGTGCTTATTTTCTATTTAGCTTCTCTTTTTTTGTAATTAATTGGGGCTAAGATGTTCTGTTGTAACTAGCTTGCATATGACAAAGTACGTCAAATGCTCAACCATCAAAAGAAACCTTCATTGTTGGATTACACTGTATCTTATATGGTGTAAGAAAATTTTGTCTACTGTTTTCTATTTATTGTGAATATGAGAGAAACTAGAATCAATACCATTCCAACCTGCTTTCTTTCCCACTTTGTCCTGCACTTGTGGTGTAGATCTTCCTCCATCTAGACTACCTTCAGTTTCGCTTTCCTTCTATCTATATGGAAATTGTTTTCCTTTCTTATTTCCTTGCACATTAAGAAGAATGTTTTAGCTGCCAAATTTCTTGATGGTGTGTGTTTTGTTGCACAGAAAAGAAGGAACCCAAGCACTGGTAGTTTGAATGAACTAGAAGGAAAGCCACAAAGTGGACAAGATGCTACAACGAAATCTGGGAGAGAATTATTTAATGTTTTCCCTCAGCGGGTAAGTATGACAATATCAAATATCTAAGAGACTCTCTTACAACATATTCTTTATTTCTAGGTCAGATTCCCCTTCTGCTGCTGCTGGTCTTGGAAGTAAAACTGAAGAGAATAGCAACAATCCAGAATTATATTTTTGTTTTATGTGGACAATCTAACTGCCATTAACATTGAGTGGTTTTCGTTCATGGAAGAGCTCTTATTTCTATCATTTGAATGAACAGGAAATGGAGAACAACAGCTTGGATGGAAGCATAAAAATCATTGAGATGGACAGAAACAGAGCAAGTTCAAAGAAGTGGAATGGATCAATGCCAGATTCTCTTTCTATGGAGCCGAGCATATCTCCCACGACCTCTGCAACCCAATACCCTCCACATGATAACTGGCGTCTTCAATATTCACAACAAGCTCACTCTCTGCCACATTGCAAAGGCTTTACTTCTGCAGAATCTTTGCAGAGGATGACTTCTGAACTGTATCGATTATCTATTCCTAAGTCAGGAGAAAATGTATTGAATGCACCAATTTCCCAAGATTTCAGCCCTGAAACTGTGTATGAAGATTATGATTATGGAGAAGACAACGTGTTTTCAACAGTGCAAAATAGTCCTCAATTCAGTTCAACTAAGTTTGGAGGCAAAAGAGGTCCATTTACTCCTAGAAGTGAATACGCAGAGAGTTTATTTGAGGGTTATTTTTCCTTTCCCAACTATATGGCTAATACTGAATCTTCAAAAGCTAAGGTTCGTTCTCAAAGTGCTCCTAATCAGAGGCCAACTTCTTATGAAAGGAATACAGTCTCATTTAGAAGGAGACCATCTTTGCAAGGAGCAGTGGATGTCAGGTCAAGCTTCACCAGTGCACGGATGCAAAGGTCATATTCTCACGTCCCCTCAGTTCGCAAAGGCTATCAGGATGCTGGTCCATTTATGCTAGACAGATCGACAATGTCACTCAGGGATAGTCAATTTGAGATAGCTTCGGCAAGAAATGGTCACTACTAAATTCTTTAAAGTTTGTTGAGATGTGTATCTTCTGAAAGTTTCTTGGTGTAGAAAAAATTTTCCTACACCATATTACAAGTGTTTTCCTATAAAAATATAGAAAGGGACGAGATTACTATTATCAGGATGGATGAGCAGGTTAGTTCCAGGCATCCATTCCATTCAGCAGGGCCTTCTGTGGGCGTCAGCTAAATGGATTTTCTTATACCGAGTTCCACAAGAAATACACAGAGGTTGTTGGTTAGCCCTTGAATGAAAATACCTTGAAAATTCCTAGTTCAGGGTTTCAAGGTTTCCAATGTCTGCTTCTATAGGTAAACTAGGGAGCAACAGCTTGGAAGACAGAGTATCCAAAGTGGAATTGATGGAATTCAAGACTCCTAAGCCTACACCTGAAATATTGAATGATGGTGATATTGGTAGTCAAGATAATAAACAAGAAGTTTATTCATGCATGGAAACTATGAAACAGGAAGAAGATTTTAGGAGACGAGACCATGTGCTACAGAGTGATCTGTTACTCACTGCAGAGAATGAAATCCATGTAATCAAGGGTATTTCAGATTGTAATAATCTGAGCAGAACATATAACATTACATGCATGGAGACAGAGGAATCAATGGAGTTAGCCCTATGCTGTAACTCTATTGCTCCAGGATCTAGAACTCATTTAGAGACAACTGGCTGTAGTAAAATGTCTTCTGTAGCTGGGGAGTGCTCTACTACAGGTTTACAGGAAGATGGAGAGAAACAAGAGAAAGGAACTCTTTTGAGGTTGGATTCTAGCTATTTCAATGATGATAGGTCCCATTGGGACTTGAATACCCCTATGGATTCTTGGGAAAAGCAACTAGAAGTTGTAAATACCCTGATCTAGATGGGTAAGGATGTTGAGATGCAAGTTTACAAGCCATTGTTTCAAAAATTAACAGTGAATGAACAAGGGCTGTTCCTTGAAAATAATGGACTGATTAAGATACCTTCTTCAATAAGTAGTAACATCTCTTTTATAGAATTTTCCCATTATCTTGATCCAAATATGTAGGTATCCCCCGTGAAGTTCCTGGATTTCTGCCAGCCATGAAGATTTATACTAGTATACAAGCAAAAAAGAACGAAATGGAAGAACAACTCATAAGGTCTGTGTATGATTTAAACTTGAAACTACTAAGATAGAGTACAAGAAATTATACATATTATAGATGTTAGAAATCAAGAGATTATATATGTTACAAAAGAAACTGATCTATAAATATAAACAGGAAAGAAACTCCAACATAGTAATTAGTTCAAATACAATGTCAAGTGTATTCCATTATAGAAAGCAGGACGAATGATATTTACAAGAAAGTACATTTGATAGCATGTGAAGCAAGGAACTCGTTCTGTTATAAGGATTCTGTGAATTGTGGAGCTGTGAAGTCAAATTATTGTCTCATAATGCAGCACATGAACCAATCACTGGTATACGTTGGCATCCCCGTTATTGCTACTGCCAAAGCTTCTGACATATCCTCCTCACATGTTAAAGCAAAAGTGTGTGAAGGGTTTTGCACTTTTTCTAGACTTAGCACAACCTATATAAAACACATTAACAAGCCAGTTTCAAGTCAGCAATGATTGATGCCACACTATTATGGAAAAATTAATGATGAGAAACATACTTACCTTGCCACCTACAGCCATGATAATGTCTGAAAGATCCTCCACTTTTGGCTGAACATGTGGTGTAAGATACACATCAAAACCTTTGAGTAGATCACGGGGATTAGCACATGCTTTGAGAAACACATCTTCCACTTTTAGAGCATATTTTGACTCAAAATATTTATCCTTCAAGATATATGTCATTTCACCTAAGATGCATTTAGCACAACATAAGATTTTAGAAGGTGCAACTTGCAAGGTTATTCTTTCAACTTTATATAAAATATACAAATGTAATATGAATCCTGCAGCTTACCAACAAATTTACCTTCCCTGCAGCTTGCTTTCAGCCACTCTGGTGAGATCACCCAAGCACTGGACAAAGAAAGCATATTAGAAATAGAATGTTTCTATAGAATAATAGCCTTTTTAGTGAGATACATAATGGATTTTAAGAACCTCCTAAGAGATAAGATCTTACCCAGAACAGAGTGCAGTACAAAAATTTAGTGTCCTCCTCACTTGCCCCAGAATAGAGTGCAATACAAAAATTTAGTGTCCTGCAATACAGTTTTACTTCTACAAGAAATACATGTTTGGAACAGGTTAAGGAAGCTATAACTGATTTTACTCTATTCAAGATATGCTCGAAATTGTAATCCCTTGTAAAATTTATTTTCTTTAAAGTCATATTTTCAGCATATGCCATAATGTCAGAATGATGTAGTTTGATAATTTAATGATAATATAAACGAAAACCACCACTAAGTGCATTGTCACGAGTTGATAAATATTTGGCATTTTCACTATCAGCAATAAAATAAAAGAACTTACAGCTTTTAGATCATGTCTATTCAGTCCTAACTTCTAAGGAAGGAATGTTACTCATCTTCTAGTGGGTAACTATTAAAGGTGCCATGGTTAATGGAAATACGGCAGAGAATCAACATCAATTTCATTTTTCTTGTATATTAGCATTCAGTCACCCAATTCATCTCACTTTAAGAAAAGCAATCTAGAAGACACAAAAACAGAGACCTCACAGGAAATTCAATGCTGGGAAGCAAATTACTTAAGAGATCATGAGAGTGGCATCTGTCAAGCTACCAGGAAGTAGGGTGGGATGAGCATTGGAGAGGGAAATTCTTCAGATGCCTTGGGTAGTGTGTATAGCTCTAGTCCTCCACACATTGATACTCATTCTCAACCTGGAAGCACTGGTGTAGTTTCGTTAGAGGCAGCCACACAGTTGGATTCTATGGATTTCATATTTGAGATGAATAATACCTACCAGCAAAAGCAAAAGATGAAGCTGAGTCAAAAGAAATCAAAGAGAATGAGAATGCTTGAGGCCTCTAAATACGTACAAAGGGATGGATTATCCCATTGTGACTCACACCATAGAAAGCAATATGCTTCTCATTCTTCAGAAACAGCTTCTGGTGATCAATGGAATGATTTTGGTACTTTTCCCAAGTATAAATTTCCAAGCATGAATTCAAGACACGCTTATCCAAATTATGATTATGATGCAGAACTAAGGGTTCAGGAGGCCAAGGATGCCACACGAGCTGCAGCTGAACTCGCTGCAGTGAAACGTGCTAAAGCTCAAAGGTTACTTCAGAAGGTAGATCTGGCTATCCATAAAGCTGCAGTAGCTGTAGTGACTGCAGAGGCTATACGAGCTGCTGAAAGAAATGCACAAGGAGTAAACTATAGGAATGTTGAAAAGACACAGAGTGAGCATCTTGACACATACAGGTGTAAAGTCAGTAGTCCAGCAATACCATTTCCCAATGAAAGCAGTGTTGTGGCAAATGAGTCTGTGATAGTGAGTGTAGGGCATTGGCAGCCTGCTATGGTTGACTATTCAGTGAAAATGAAAGTTCAGATAAAATATAAATTAAAAAAGAATCAACTAATATCTATAATAGAAATACACTGCAGTAGAAAATAAAAATGCAAAATAATACATAATATTATCAATCACAACCAAGCTCCCAAATCCAATATGAATTTATCTCAGAACAATGTGACAATATTCTCAACCACAATAAAAATGCAAAATAATACTTCTGGACCCAATTAAGAACAATGTAACAATATTATCTACCGCAACAAAAATGCGTTATAATAATTCCAACATCAATTTAATATCTACAATTTGTATACTTATAAATGGGAGAGATGCAAAATAATATACTTCCAACGTCAAATTAAAATTCCAACATCAATTTAATATCTACAATTTGTAAACATCAATTTAATATCTACAATTTGTATACTTATAAATGGGAGAGATGCAAAATAATATACTTCCAACATCAAATTAAAATGTAAAATTTGTATATTTATATGTGCAAAATATGGCATAACATTTTAACTATAGAATAGAGGGATGTAAAATAATATACTTCCAACAACAAATAAATATAAATATGTAAAATTTGTATATTTATATGACAAGAAATGAAAGTACATTTTAACTATACAACAGATTGTCATAAGAAGAAATTTCTGTGTAGAAAAATAACAAGATGGAGAAGTTCTTAATCTAAACCATAAAATTATCAAGAGAACTACCAATACAAAGTTCTAAATTGGAGAGGAGTAATGAGATGCGTTTCTTCATACTGGTGGCTTATATTTTTCAAGTTGTATTGACTGTGGATGTACTACTTGTGTCTATCAAATCCAAAAATATCTTGGCTCTCATTTTTTCATCCCTATTCCTCAGTGAATACTTGTTCCTCAGAGCATATGTTTTGTACATAACAGACGTAGTATCTTTGGAAGAAGATGGCCCGGCTCCTCTCCTCTTTTTCTTTGGAGTGGTAGATTATTTTTGCTTCAAATGTTGCTTCACACCAAGCCTTCGTTCAAGTCTTCTGGCTTTCAAAAGTTCCAAATGCTGCTTACACCATTTGTTTGGGCTCTTCATTTCGTCAGCCTCATCTATGGCTCTCACAACTGCCTCAAGATTTTCCCTGGGGAAAAACTTTTACTTTATTAGAGATATTGTCCCTCTATATCAAAGGTGTTTAACAGATCTATCAATAGTTATAACACATAAATACAAATAAGTCAAGATTTACCTGTTATGTTGTATAGTGTCTTTATTGAGGTTATAAGTCATATGAACACCATGGAATACACTAGGTTTTAGGCACGCAATCAGAACACCTATATCCTTGGAAGCTACGCCAATAACTCCGAAACCCCTCATGCATGTTGATGTGTTTGCACTAAACTCCTCAGGTGTAGTCTTGGCTCCATTGGAGTGGAGAAACAAATCTGGAAACCTTTGAGCTTCCTCGTATACTAAATGGCCCAATGTCTGTATGATATCCTATACGACCATCAATACCATTGAAAAATTGTTACTAATTTAGACACTCAAGGTTTCATCGACCCGTTGAAATCAATATATAAACATTAAGAGTTGGAATTCACACAGCCCATGCATTAATTTACTTGCTCCGCTCTTGTTGGGACGAAGGAATAGTTTCTCTTTCCATCATGATTTGTCCCACATGATTGCGTAAACTGTACATTAAGACCATTCCATAAAACCAGATGTACCTGCGAATAATCAAGCTTCCCAAACGTTATTTATCTATAACTGTTATATATGAAAAGTGCTATATATTAATTTACACTGAAAAAAGCAGCCAGTTGAATTCTAGCTGGTGGGGTTGATCCCTCGAGTCCCCTTTGTGTGTACTTGGTAAAGGTGCATTGAATGTTATTCTTGATGTGTGTTTCTTGAAAGTGCGCCATTGAATGTAAAGACTGAATTGGAGTGTGAATTGGATTATGAACACAAGCAAAAAGACCTATCAAAACCTTGCAAAAAAGCTATCTAAACCAAGGCCTAACCCACTCCATTGAATGTAAAGACTGAACTGGAGCGTGAATTGAATGAAAAATCAGCAAAGAGACCTATCTAAACCAAGGCCTCACCCACCAATTATTGTCTGTTGTAGGGTATCAAATTGAACAAGACACCAACAAAGAGACCTATCTAAAACTTTCAAAATCCCATCTAAACTAGGGCCTATCCTACCCACCCATTGTTGTCTGTTAGATAAGGGGCATTAAAGAGAACGACTCCCTACCCCAGTATTGTGGGTGAAAACCTATATAAACATGAGCTAAGAACAAGGTAAAGATGCACTGCACATGGACACTCAGGCTTCGACCCCTCTAAATCTACTCCAACCCTAACCCTATTCTTGTGTGTGAAATGAAAATTCCTCTAAAACCTCGTTCATTTCCGGGGTAAAGGTGAATTGAATATGCACAAATGAAAATACTTATCAGTGAATACTTATCTAGCCTTTGCGAAAGCCCATCTGTTGGATAAAGTGCATTGAAAGTAAAGACTGAATTGAGTACGCTGAATATCGAAAATAACAAAGACTCTTCCAAACCTGCTCCAAAACCAACCCGTTCTTATGGATGGAAACCCTCTTAACCTGGTCCAAGCCAAGCCATCGATATAAACTGGGAAAAATTTCCACCCCATGTTCCGTGTTGGATAAAACTTCATTGAATGTAAAAAATGTCTTGGGTGATTTGATTATGGACACTACCAAAAACCCATCCAAATCTAGGGCAAGCCGATACCATGTTAGGTATTCCATTTTTAGGTGAAGGGTTGTGGTCTAGGGATAAATAAAATAAGTGGGGATTTTTAAGCAGTCATGTATCAGCTTTACTTTTCTCTTCAAGAGACTGTAACATCTATGGTTTCTCAAAGGCTTTCTCTGCTTGGTCGTGTATTATATCGGCTGTCTCCTATATAAAAATGAGATCTATATAAAAATGAGTGTCAGAAACATACTTAATGCTCATATGCTATTAGTACTCATGCTTCTAAGTTTTAAAATATCCTTCATACTCTAGCAAGGTATCGGACCTGAGTTCGTGCTAATTAATACGAAAATTGAATGTCAAGTAAAAATTCCAAAATATTCCTCAAGCTGCACACTAGAGCTCCTGGGTATTATACCTCTATTTAAATACATTTTGTGTTAATAAAAATGAAAATTGAAACTTGGAGGTGCACATTATATGGGTTTGTGGTAATAAATGGGTAAATTCACAGTAACAGAAATTACCTGTGCATGACACTCATCCAAGTCATGAAGAATCTCACCATCATTGAGCAAAACCTGCGCTCCATAGAAATCAGACATATCCGGATGTAGGGGAATGCATAAGAAGTTAGAAATACCTAAACCAATAGCTGCATAAGCACCAGTTTGTCCATGGAGACCCGTATCAGTTTCCATAAACACTTTCCAAATTCCAGCAGCATTCTGGAACGAACTGTATCAAGTAGCCCAGTGCAAAAATGGTTAAATAAATGTCATTCTGCTCAAACAAGGATATTAAATCTAACAAGAAGACATTTTTATAACTGAACTTACTTGAGTAGGACTGCCATGATATCTTGGCGCTGAGTATCAGAAAATGCAATGGAATTCTCAAGGTCAATACTGCTAGGGCATAGGTACATGTTAGTTGGCACTCTGGAATTAACTTGGTCCAATGGGATAGAGATTTCTTCAATGTCTATTCTTTTCATGGGATTGGCCTTCTCCAGTGGACTATTCTCAGCAGCTTCCTTTGTTTAATACCAACAACCCCATAGATAAACCCTAAATAAATCCTAAAACCCTCCACATATGCGAAAAACAAGAATAAAACATCCAGATTGTCCATTTTTTTTTAAAATTGTCCAAATTAAGCTGGAAGCTAGATATTTTGTTGTCCTTTGATCGTAATTTTTAAATCCCATAGGAGTTGCCTCGATGAGTGGCAGATTTCAGGTGAGCTCTGTTTCCCTGGGGCTAGGGTCAGCAGTTGGATACCCTGCCACCATCCCCGTGATTCCTGAATGCAAAAGATATAAATGGAACAACTTAGATCACAAGCCCATGCTTATGGCCTTATTACTCTCCTCTCCTTCTTGTGAAAAACCAGCTATATTCTCCTCTCCAAGACCCCTCGACCCAGCTTCGACCCAGCTTGTTGTGTTTGACTGCCAAATAAACGTGAGCTTATCCAAATAAACAAACTTAATATTACCTTTTCGTGGATATAGCGATGAAAGTCGGGGATTCAAATTGTAAAAATGCATAATTTACCCTTGATTTTTCCACGAAAGTAAAAAAACGTGGAAAACTAACGTGGAAAAATCCGCCCATATTACCTTCTCGTGGATATAGCAACGAAAGTCAGGGATTCCTTAAAAAAAATTGTAAAAATGCATAATTTACCCTTGATTTTTCCACGAAAGTAAAAAAACGTGGAAAAATCTGCCCATATGTACTAGTGACATGTGCAAGCCTTATATGCCAAAGCTCATTTGGATTTACTTTTTCGTCGACTAAAGCTTGTTCTAGATGGCCCTTCAATTTGTATAGACCTCCTTCTTGTTCCCCAATCACTATTGTATCATTAATAGTCTTTCCCTTTGGACACATGATAACTTGGCCATATATAAATGCAACCCTCATGCCTTTTGCATCTAATGTAGATATGGAGAGAAGGTTCTTGTTTAGTCCTGGTACAAACAATACATCTTGCATCTTCATATACTTTCCAGAGTCTAGCTTATAGGAGGATTCCCCACTACCTTTTATTAGATATTGGTAGTCATCTCCAAGTTTCACCTTGTGAGGTGATTCATGTTCTGAAATTTTTACAAAGGACTCTTTGAATCCTATCATATTTTTGGAAGCCCCACTGTCTATAAGACAATCATTGCTTGCATGTGTGATTTTTCCCGTGAGAGCAGAAATCAAGACATATTATTCATCACTTGAAGAGTCTTCACTTTCATATCTGGTTCTCTTTTTGGAAGGTTCATCATCCTCTGCAGCATGAGCATGATGTCCTCTCTTGTATCCCGTTTTCTTATTTTGTCTTTTAGGACAATCTTTTGCAAAGTATCCTATTGCATCACATGTATAACATCTGCTTCGAGACAAATATTTTCTAGTGTTAGTTTTATGGAAATTCTTACCTCTAGAGTGATAAAAAAATCTTTTTCTTTTCTTGGAATGAACTATGAGGGCTTGATATTCATTTCCCATCTTTTGTTCTCGAGCTGCTATCCGATCTTCTTCTTGAGAGCATTCTTCCCATATTATACTAAATTTGACTAACTTCTTTCTAACAAATATTCCTTGAATAAAGGAGTCCCATGATCTAGGGAGACCATTCAAGGTGGTCATCACAACTTCTACATTCTCCACTTATTCATTTACTACTTCCAGCCATTCCTTGATCTGAGAGACCCTTGTAAAGTAATACTGGATGGTATCAACATTCTAGATCTTTACATTCTTCAGTTGGTTTCTCAGAGTCATCTTCCAGTTTATAATCTTCCCTTCAAACAATTTGGTTAGGGAATCAAACATAGCTTTAGGTGTCTTTAGAGAAGAAACCTTTGCTATGAGGTGATCCTTGATTGAATCAGAAATAATCCTCTTCTCCATAACCAACTTCTTCTTGTGTAAAGCCTTAGCCTCATCTCCCTCTAGAACTTGAACCTTCTCATTGATATAGGAGTCCAACTCATTTTCTTCTAGGACCAGGGAGATCCTATACTTCCAGACTCGAAATTTATCGGCTCCCTCAAGCTTTTAATCAAGCTTGGTATGATGAGACATCTTAACTGATAAAATCAAATGGAAATACAAAAGATTTATATCTTACCAGGTCAAGATGTTGGATCTGGATTTGGAGCTGAATTTCTGCAGTGTTGGGTTAGGAGCAGATTAGGGTTTTTCTTTTTCTAGAGTTTTGTCCAACCAAATGATTTTATCTTGATCTCTAAACTTCTATTTTTAGGAGGAGATCATTCAAGGCATGGGATCACTAAAAAATTCCACTTCTGTGGAAAGCCCTAATTTCTGGCAGTAGTGTTGGGTCCAAAACTGAAAAATATTAGAATTGGATTATGCTTTGACAGAAAGATACGCCCTAGGGAAGAGAGTTAATCAAAATTTCTTTTGCTGAAAATCTATGGAGAGAGATACACAAAGTAAGAAGCCCTAGTTCCCGTAGCTGCACAGTGTCTTCTTCTCAAGTTAGGGCTGATACCATGTTAGAATTTTATCATTCAAGCTAACATTATGTTAGGATATTTAACTAAGAGAATAACACGTAAATAAATCAAACACAAGAGACAATGAACACAATGTTTTTCCTCGGGGAAACCATAAATTGAGAAAACCCTGCAACTTCCTCAGAGATAGAATCAGAACCAAAAGTAAAACCCCAAAATAGTAAGATGATCTCCTAACAGCAGTGGCCTCTTTCTTCCTAGCCCCAATGTCTTCTTCTTCCTCAGTTATGCACTACAACTGATTGTGAGTGAGTGTGTTCTAAATAGAGAGTCCAGCTATCTATTCATACTAATTCCTTTTTTGACAAAACCCTACTAGGGCTAACTTCTCTAGGAGAGTCTAATAACCCTAGTTCCCCAGAACTACGGGGACTTTAACCCTTGATCAATAGGAGGGTTACCCACAATGACTTGACATGACTTGTTTAGTTTATAGAACCTCCCAATATGAACATTGGGGCATGACATGATTCAATTACATTACAGATACTTCCCAAAATAAACATCGGGGTACAATACATGAAATATACAAGTGAATACATTCTGAAGTTACATATACATCAATAACAGCTCTATATAATCAATAAATAATGAATAATACAATACAATGATCATGCAAGATGCATGAATTCCAAGACAAATTAAATTCCCAAGGAGGTCATTTGAATTGAATGAATGGGTATAGCTTAAGTGACTGTAAGCCATAGTAAACACACTAGTTAACCAACTGATGAAGTCCTAATTGACTCAACTGAGTCCTAACTGAAGCTAGAGTGTAATGGATGATTGATTCTAACTGAAAGTAGCTCAGACACATGTCACTTCATGCCCACCAATAAGTGGTGGCACATAATTAACTCCAATGAACCCCAATGATGTTAATTGGAGACAAATTGGCCATCAGAGGTGGTTGTAGGCGCCCTTGTTGACTCCAGTTCATTAAATATTAATAAAATAATCAATATAATGAATGGAGGCACCTTCACCACTCAGCTTAACTGATTGTAACCATCAGTTAGCAATTAAGTGCATTTATGACACTCAGATCACCACCGGAGTGCTCCAGTTAGCCTCCCCAAATGAAGGAGAAGGATTATTTGGCCTCCTTGACTAAAGGTAGGCATGGGTGTGCTCATGTTGATGTGATAGTGTGCTCATCTGATGCCGATTAAGTCAATAAAACTTAGGATAGTTGTTTAACAAGGACAAATTCACCAAATTAAGTGTGCATGGTGGGTAAATGTCTCCAATAAGCAATTTATTCAAGATAAATAAATGTTGATATACATTAAGTTAGGATTTCCTATTATTTTTTTCTTTTGATCATCATTTAATATTATACTCTTATTCTTTTGGTTTTTTTGTTAATCCAAAAGCATCAACACCATTTCCCCCATCATGCAGAAAATGTGCATTCAGTCTTGTGTAAGAGCCTTTTCAGGTGTTGTGACAAAGAGAAAAATCCCATTCCTAAGAGCCCCCTCTGCAATTCAGGAAATTTTACCACCCCCACACTTGATATTTTTAGAGATAGGATGTGGCACTTTGGCTTTGACTTTGATCTTGTGGGGTGTTTGTAATAGTATAACTCAGGATTTGAAGATTCTACAGCTGGAAGTGACAAGATGGTAGTAGAAGAAGTTTTTGCAACTGTAATCGATGCCAAATCTTTATTTATTCATGGTTTCTTGGCTTTAACTTTATAAGGGTTTCAAGTGCCAAGTTTTATTAATGCTCAACATCTTGTGGGATACCAATGTATGGATTAACGTCATGCATAGAGATTTGTGCAAGGTGGTATTTGAATGTGTTTATGTCATCAAAACACTCTAGAAGGGAAATTTACTCTTGAGATTCAGTTTTTACTGAATGTTTTCGCAATAATCCCATGGAAGGTCTTTCTCCATTGGTGGTTTCAAGGTTTTGGTGTAGTTTTTAGCTGTTGTTAGGGTTTATGGAAGAAAAGGTGTGTAGCTGATAAGATTTGCCACTGTTTGGAATTTCTAAGGAGTGTTTTGCTCCATTTTAGTGATGTGCCTATTATGGATACTAACAATTTTCAAATGAATTAAAAAACATTAATAGAGAAACCCAAAATAAAGACGCAAAACTAAACTCCCAAAATAGTGAGGTATATACCAACAAAAAAATGAAAATGAAAATTTATTTAATAGAAAATTGTATTTCATAGAATTGAGGTTATACCAAAATAACAATGTTATGAAGACTGAACCGAGGGTCTGACCAATTGACCCCAGAAACTTGAAAGACAGGAACTGGTAACAAATAGGACACTAAACTAGTCAATCAAAAAATACATAAAATTTGATAAACATATATATATTCATGTACATCCATGTAAGTCCAAATAATTACATACCAAATATGCACAGTTATCATGTATTTTATGGTGAATATAGAAAATTAGCACAAGTGCGATACACTTCTGAACCGAAATACATTAATACTGAGGCTCTAAATGGTATGCAGAGTCCAAGAGTAATCATACTATAGTCTACAATCAAATAAATCTACATAATGTTCTGAAATTAGATACTCTACATTCTTTGGATGGGTATTCTTGGAAATTTAACTCAACGACCTTTAAGAACGAACACCAATGCCCATAACCTGTGATGGTGGGAGTAGCTGCAAGTCATGCAGGATAATTCCATTCATGATAGTAATGGGGCATCATTAAATATATCAAAGTTAGGTTTTGGGATGGTGTATGGTTTTAGATTTTGTGTTTTTTGTTTTATTTTTGTTTTTTTGGTGGAAAGAGGCACGATGGTACAAAACCTATCAAACCAGGTTGTTTTGATAGGTTTTGTCTTCAAATAGTCACCTTTGATTAGATTATATGTCTCTAGGACATGCCTTATTCTTCCCAGGGACAACCTCAAAGGAATTATGAATGTTCTTGGGGTTGTCTCTAGAAAAAAGGGGTGTTCTTATACCAACCCAAAACTACCTTGGTACACAGGAACTTGAGGGTCCTAGGTGCATGGAAGTGTTCCAGTGGTACATAGTTTTGAGTATTTCCTAAAACTTGAATGCAGTTTGTGGAACTAATTGTTACAGAAACCCAAACCATTTTCTGTTTCAAGTGACATTGGTACATAATTATGCACTGTGCACAGCAAAAAATCTTAGCTGGATTTGCTGCCAATGTTGATACAACATGTTAACAATGTCTTCTGACCTTGAAATATTAATTCCAATACATGATATCTCAAATTTATTACATTTTAATATAAATAATAACTCCATGTTCAATACAGTTTTCCTTGTAATACCTTGCAGGGGTAATGGACAAACTATGCAGATATTTCAAAGGAATCATTTTACATCTCACATGAAAAGAATGGTTGTTGTAGCTCGAGTTCAAGATGAAATTTTTTCTTTTGTAAAGGTATGTTGGAATTCAATTGTGTAAAAAATTCTGTAATTTATTTATATTTTTATGTTCATAATTTAAATAAAATCCTATAAATCAATTTCTTTTTTTATTCCACATTTATTACCTTGATAGAATATGATGTCTTAAATGTTACATAATTCTACATATTAGCTTTTACCTAGTTTCTATAAATGAATGATCTTTTACAAAATCCAGTTTATTATATTTGCTAGTATTTATGCATGTTCAAACTGTCAATTTCATTCAAAATGGAAGAAATGTTTCCATGATTTGTGGTTGGGAATATTTACAATTATTATTTCTTTTATCTATCATCATGGTATTAGGATTCATAATTTATTCACCTGATCCATGATGGAAATATTATGTTTGAATGAAAAATATTGATAGGTCCCATTTTTCTAACCTCTTTGTGAAATATTTGAAGTCATGGATTTCTTCAATTTTGTACATAATCAATACATACAAAATAGTTGCAGATAGAAGAAAGAGAGGTGAGAAAGGTTGATTTATTAATGTGACTTAATTAACAATTAGAGTCTATAATTTAAACTCCCAAGTCATGTAATACAAGGTATGTCTGGTATGACATATACTATCATTGTACTTTAATGGAATTATTAAACACAGTAATTTGTCTGAAAATCCAAACTATCTACTATCTAGACTAACCACATTGAAGAAAATGTTTGTAGTGCACCTCTGAGTTCTGGAATTGACAAAAACTACAATTAATGAAAATGGAAGTCTATTTGCTAGATTTCATGGAATCTCACACATCAATGTTGGAGGAGAAAACAATGGGATTGAATGTAAAATATAAATGCTAAGACATTATGTATGAAAGTGAGCATTTAACTTGTTAATAATATAATGTAACATTAAAGTATTTTAGTGTTTAGATCCCCCAACCATTCCACCACAAATGATGTTATGTATGGCGAGATACATGAGAGAATGGTACATATATTTGAGCATTTTGCAAGATCACCCATTGGTATATTTCTTCAACATTATCATTTAAATTACATTTATTATTATTTTCACTAAATCATGTATTTTTCATGTGTATATTCTATTTTAAACCTTCATTGTGTTAGAGCACAACTTGGTTCTAGGGAATATAAGAGTTTGTGTAAATTAAAGGTGGAAGCAATCAACTAAGGAAGAAAATATTATGGCAATAATGGAAGGCGAAGACACTACGTATATGAAGGTGAAGATTAGAAAGTATCCTTTGAATTTGTTTTATTTTAGGTTTATGGTTTTAATTAAACTTACGTCAAAACTTGTATATTTATTGGAAGTACAAAAGGGAATGGAAATAAATTTTGTAGGAATAGAGATATTTGTAGGGAGAGGTTGTGGAATTGAAAAATAAAACCAAATCCATTGAAGCACATACCTAACCACCTTCATGTAGAGAAACCCACGTTTAACACTATTCAAATTCATTTATACAACATTTAAGCTTCCCTTGAATGCTTGTTTCTTCTTGGCGTGGGCTGCCCAAGGTCTATTATCAGTGCCCAATAAACTTTCAAATGCTTTTAGTTAACCCATGTGGATATAATGCTTTGCGTGTGTTAGAGTTGCTCTTATATGCCCTCCATAAATTGCAGTCAAGATTTTATTGATAGCTTGGATTTGATTATCTGCCCTCCTCTTCCTAATTCTTAAAGGGTGATAGCTCAATGGAAGAAAACCTGCCTTACAAGCAGGAGGTTGGTGGTCCGATTCCTCCATGCCATAATGATATTGCAATGTATTTGTAAAGGTAAAAAATGTAGTAGTGCAAGATTGATGCAATATTAGACACAACACTAAATGGAAAACATGATGTAAAAGTGAACGTCACACCAAAAAAAAAAGTGGATACAAAAGTGGACATCATGTCAGACGCAAGTGTGGACACAAAAATGGATGTCACACTAAATGAAAAAGTGGATGCAAAAAGAGACTCAACACTAGACATAATTAACAACTCAAAACTTGATGCAATAGTAGATGCAGAAGTGGACTCCTAACTAGAAGTAAAATTGGACATTAAATTGACCACAAAATATGGTGTATCGATGGACATAAAACCAGGGGTAACACTAGGTGCGAAACTAGAAGCAACTCTTGGTGCAAACAAAAACTTAAGATGAGATACAATATTGGATGCAAGATGGGAGGAAACATTAGATGTAAAACTAGACGTAATATTGAACGCAATATGGGATGCAACATTGGGCACAAAAATGGAATCAATATTAGATACAAACATGGGCACCAAAATATGCACAACACTAGGCACAACATTGGGTGCAACATTGGGCTCAAACATAGATGCAAAAAAGGACACCAACCAGGATAGAACAGTAGGTGCAAACCTAGATGCAAAATATGGCGTAAAACGAGATGAAACATTAGGCACAAATATATATACAAAAAAGGATGTAAAACAAGATGAAAAAGGGGATGAAACATTATAATTAAAATGGATGCAAAACTAGATGCAATATTTGGCCCAAAATTGGATGCAAACCTAGATGCAACCCTAGATGCAGAATTAGACACATAATTTGATGCAAAATATGGTGCAAAAATGGGTGCAAGACTTGATGAAAAACTAGGAGCAAAATAAGGCACAACATTGGATGTAAAACTAAGCATAAAACTGGGTGCATACAAGGATGTAAGAAAAGACATAAAAATGATGCAATACAAGATGCAAAATTGGGTGCAAATAAGGGTGTAACAAATGATGCAAAAAATTGGACGCAAAAATGGATGTTAAAAAGGATAGAAAAAAAAAAGCAATCGATGGCATTTTATTAAATTATACAATAGTGCAAGGTTTAGCACCAAATTATTCACCACAATTGGGAAGAAATTACACTAGAATACGACGCTAAATCTAGTTTTTGTTGTAGTGAAACCATTTGAGTAAGAATCATAATTCCATGCATGCTATTGTTTGAGAAGACCCACAAAAGATGTGATAAATGCAATAAATATTATGTAAGCAGTTGATACTTATTACTAGAAATAGGAAGTATGCAAAAATATGGAGCATTAGAAAACTTTGAAAAATACAACTCCATCCAAGAAGCCACGGGATCTTGAAACTTATGCAAAATTATTCCTTCATGTTGTTCAAAAAGAATAGAATGAAAATGGGTGTCCTCAATTCTCAATACTCCATGAGATAATGCAATAAGATAACAATATATAAAATATTTGACGTTGTTGAGGTTATCCTATTTTATATCTTCCACTAACTCAAGCTGATTGATTTCTGAAGAATGTTTCTCAACTAGTGAGGAATGAAGGAATGGATGTAATATTTCTTTATATCCATAAAAAATTGGCATATTTTCATAACGGTTTTGAGCAGCAAATTTATCATGGCCATGGATATTAGACACATCTAATATTATATTCAAAGTATCTAAAGTCTGGCTACTATCAATTTGAGAGTCAAAGCAATTCAAAACTTTTTCTTGTTCAATAAAAAGATTGGAATATAATTCACCTACAATCGGTTTCTGCTGATCATAAAACCTCCAATATAAAACTTCCATGTCTTCATCATATTCATAAGAAAAAGGTTGATTTGAGAAAACATTAGCATGATCTTCCTCATCATTATCATCTTTTTTTATCTAGATTTGAAGTGAAGGGTACATAAAGAGAAAGAAATTCCTCTTGTTGTTCCTCCTTGGAAATAGATGATCTCTGCAAATCCAGTTCCTCATGGTTGGCACAATTTCTTTTTGTATGCAAATCTGAAAGATGGGGATTTCTCTTACCGATTTTCATTGGCATTTGACCAAAAAACAACTCATCATTGTGTTTTGTATCTAAAGAAATCAAATCTTCAGGTTTATAATAATCAAAATTAATGATAATAAAAGAACCTTCAGCTTCTTCATTATTCACTTCTAGTTCATATTTATGGGAAAACCTATCATCTTGAAGATCATTAGAGAACTGATGAAGATTGTGAAGCACCAATTCTTCTCTGTGTATATCTTTAATCTCATCATGCAATTCATATTCCTCACAACAATTTTCAAATAGAAGATCTGCTAGATAAAATCTTTCATAATGATGATGAAAAATAGTATGAAACTCCTTCAAAGAATGAATGCTAGCAGCGGGAATATATTGAAAGCATTCATGAGAATGTTATTCTAAATAAAATATAAACATCTTGATTAAGACATCCTCATGAACAAAATCATGTTCAAGCATGCATTTATGAAAATTTAATAAGTGCTCACGAGGATGCTCATACTTGTTTTCTCTGAATCTAGGAAGATAGTCACCCCACTAGATTAAAGAAAGCATTGGATGTTGAAAACCAACAATATTTGAGAAATCACAGAAATCATACCTCACAGCCACAATGGATTCCATTCTCATTGACATCTTGAATCGGTGGAGTGACCAACAAATATTTCTTCCATGGAGTCGCTGGTGAAAAATTGTAGTCTAAAATATTTTATGACTTTGTTCACCTCTCAAAATTAGATGAATAATGATATCCCAAGGAAATATATGTCATCTTCATCCCTGACAATGGCGCCAAATATGTTAGTGCTAGAAATTGTTCCTCGACTACCACAAGAACAAGCTAACACAATCTCAAACAAAAATAAAATAAAATTGGTTTTTAGGGTTTTGGTTTATATTTTTGGTTTAAAACTTCATCAATAAGGAGGAAAAACAATAAAAATATAATATAGAATTGAATCATGCACAAGTTAGATAAAATTGGGATCAAACAAATCCCAAATAGTCCATAAACATTACACATTAAACACTAATTCCACCCACAGGCTACAAGCATTTACATAAATAAAACCCTTAAACAAGAAATGAAATTGTATATTGAGAAATAAAATAGATCATAAATGAAATATCATGTCAATTAGAAAGGATTATTATTTTATATATATTAAAAAATAGTCATCCACTTACATAAGAGTTATAAGTTCTAGCTTAAGATATCAAAGCTCCAAAAGCCTTTCCTTGAGTGAAAATTTGAACCCTAAAACTGTATGGTTGTCTTCCTTTTATCATCACAAAGGTAAATTGGTTCCATAAATACCTTATAGGTCAAAATATGAAACAATTACATCAATTAGTTACATTCTAACTCAAAATCGTTAAACATAATTAACCCAAAAATAACAAATCGGATTTGGGGAAATTTGGTGAATTTGTGAAAATTTGGGTCTCAAAGATGCCTCCATATCTCTCGATATAAGATACCTATGAAAAAATAGAGAGATATTTTTTAAATGATTCCATGAAGAACAAAAACCTCTCTTGGTTTTTAATGATTCCCCTTAAATCGATCGGAATCTGTGCTAGAAATTTGTGACTAAAATAGTAAATTATTAAAATTTTCAAACCCTGAAAAATAGGCCACAAAGATGAATTCATATCTCTCAAATGATTATAGCTGTTGCAAAACGGATAGATGTTTTTGTGAATGAGTATGTTTTGTACAAAAACCTCTTTCTCTTTTCCAAAATTCATTTCCATCACCTCGTAATATGCTCCCAATGATAATGACAATAATAGGAAAAACATAGCTTCTACAGGAATCCTTTTTTGAATATTTTTTAACCAAAGCTTAAAAACAAAGGTTAGGCATAAGCTTAAATTTTGAAATAAACTTTATTATAAGTTTTTGAAAGATTAAATATATATATATTAACTAATAATCCCAAATAAAAACCTTAAAACCCATAAAAATGAAATAAATCTAACCATCAAATAATTAAATCAAACAAAAAGTACTAATTACCAAAAATTCTCAAAACCAAGTTAAAATGTAAAATCATAGTAAACCAATGATTGAAAAAATAAGACAAATAACCTAAGAACAACATCTAGTTATAATAGATGGGATACAAGGAAAGATTCATAGCATGAGGCTTCTCACAGAAAGAAGGCATATATTATGAGAATACATTTGCACCTGTTATGAGGTATACTTCCATTAGATCCATATGTGCAGGTATGAGATGGGAAATACGCCAGTTGGAATTAAGAAAACATTCTTGAATGGTGTAATCAAGGAGGAATTATACATAGAAAAACCACTGGGAGTTGAGACACATGATAGGAATATTTATGTGTGAAAATTAAAGAAGGACTTGTATGAGATCAGAAGGAACCCATGAGATAGAACATACAGTTACATGAGGAGCTTTAAGATCACCTAGGGTGATGAACATCTTAAAATTTGCTACAAGGTTGAAGATGAAATCCTATAGAGGACGAAAATATCACATATGGGTGAAAGAGGAACTTTTCAACAAAGTTCAAGAAAGAGGATCTTGGTATCCAATGAACTTAGATGGATACACAGAAGATCAATAGAAAAGGAAGCTACTTGTCACTCTAGTAAAAAATGTTTCAATACATAGAGTACAAAATATAGAGGGAGAATGATACTCCTCCTTAGAGGGAGTGAATACAAAATATCCTCAAGTTAGAGATGGTATAGTAGGATGGAAAGCTTACAAATGGGCCTAGGATTTACTGAGAGTAAAGAGGATCCAAACCTTTGCTTCAAGATTGAAGGAAGAAGACCAGTAATGTTTTTTCCATATGTCGATGCTTGTTCCTGACAGGATAAGAGAAACTCATTAAATATGCAAGATGGAGGATTTCTACAGAGTTTGAGATGAAATTCCAAGGGAGGATGCACTACTTCTTAGGTGTGGAGATGTGGTAGAATGTGGATGGGATTTTCCTTGGTCAAGGAAAGTATGTAGTGGAGATTTTGAAGAAACTCAGAATACTAGACCGCAAGGCGATAGCAAAACCTATGGCATCAAAGTTGAAGGTAATGTGTGATTCTTCATCAGATTCAGTTGATGCCACAATGTATTGTCAAATGATTGGATCATTGATGTATCTGATGAGTATGAGGCCAGACATATGCTTTCTTGTGAACACCCTGAGTTAGTTCCTGATGGATCCAAGACATTTGAACCTGGTTGTGGAAAAGCATGCCGTGAGGCACCTAAAGGGTATAGTTGAGTATGGGCTCAGGTATGATATAAATCAGAAGACTAACCTCCAAGGGTATGTTGATTTGGAATGGGAAGGTAGCACCACTGAGAAGAAGAGCACTTTGGGTTTCTTCTTTAGTTTGAGATCTAGTGTGATATACTGGTTTGGTAGGATGCAGTCCTGCATGGCATTGAGTACACCGAAGGAAAAATGTGTTGCCACTTGCTCGGTTATTTGTGAGGTAGTATGTTTAATTCGAAATCTAATATTTGATTTGATTGATCTAACATCCATTTTTTGTATTATGTAGAGAGGAGCGATGAAGCTACAGTATGTGATCCAAATCAAGACCTCTCATAAGAGGGAGTGATGAGTTCTAGCAAAGATGGTGAGACATGATGTCTGAATGTAAAATATTAGCGAATCTCATAGGTTTCTCAGATGTAATCAATCTTGTAGGTTGTCCTCAGATGTAATCAGTTATGACGAAGCTCACAGGTTATCCTTGGATGTAATCAGTCCTAATGTGATTCTATGCTAGAGATATTGAAAGTAAATATCGAGTACTTCAAAGAAGACATGCAGGCGTGATCTAAAATGAGACTTCTTAACATATCTAGAGAAGAAAAGTTGTCTGAGCATAACAACCTAGCGAATCTCATAGGTTTCTAAAGCGTAATTATTCATTTACATTATCCTTGGATAAGTCATGGAGAAACTCATAGGTTATCATTGGATGTAATCAGTACTGATTTTTTCTATGCTATAAATATTTGATGCATGATATGTCACATGGGAAATGAGACAAGATCTCCAAATGGGAAAACTCCTAGTGTAGTAGGTTTCTTGGAAGTATTCAGTCCTTTGACAGGTTATGGGAATGTAAATAGTGATCCCTGGCATGGTGCATAGGTTATTTGGATGTAATACACCATGTGGGTTTTCTAAGTGTAAATACTTAGCCCAAGCGTGGTACTTAAGTTACCTGGACACAATATGTTGAGAAGGTAGTCTGAATAGAAATGATCCTCGATACATGTTGTTCAGATGTAATCCCTTGAGGTTAACCAAAATAACATAAAAAAGTCTCGGTGTAGCAAGTTGTTGGGTATTAATTAGTCCTCCCATATATGTGAGATATATGAAGTTCCCATGTTGAGATGATAATGTCTTAAAGCACGAGGAGGTGCACCTAGGCGTTTCAACTTATAAAATATAGGTTGACCATGCAAAGACGTAATGAACTAAGTTATTCTCCTTAAAGGTTATCACATAGTGGTAGATGAAGGATTATCTTGGTGACATCCTAACATGTTCCTATGTTGATAGAATGAAGGTGGTTTGCATATGAGATGTGATCTGTGTTCTTTGTTTTTGTTTTGTTCAAGACAAAAGAGATGATCTAGATCTGAAATGATAAAGGTAGGAAACATATATTATTGCAGTGGCATGTAATGAAGGTCCTAAACTGTACCTATGTGGTGACGATGAGATGATGGTAGGAAACATAGGCTGTTGCAATGACAATGCAAATAAGGTACTCGAATGTACCTACACAATGATACAATGAGAACACAACAGAAGACACAGGTTATTGCAATGGAAATGTAAAGAATCATCCTAGTCTATACCTATGCAATGGATTTATCATGGATATGGTGAAGACCTAGATGAGGTGTAGGCCTACAACCAGCATGAAAAAGGGTTGGCTCTGTATAAAATTCCTATGACAGATATATGTGACAGATTCAACAAGATGAGAATGATGGAAGCATCGAGGATGATGGCTCAATGATGATGACCAGATATGTTCATGATTATGGCGAGAGAATACCTTCCTAGTTAAGAGGGAGTGTTGTTGTATCAGTAACTCTAGAATATATTCTGATGTATATTATCATTGTATGTTGTTGTACCCTAATTATGGATGTGTGTTACACATTTACAAGATGCCATCATTGTGTATGGTCACTGAGGTAAACCCTCTATTGTAAGTTGGGGCAATAGTCTCCATGTTAAATAAAGTAAAATATATTTATGTGTATTCTTAGGTAGATCAGCCCCACAAGTAAACTGGGTGACCTAGTGGTTGAGTTAACTAACTCAATGGAAGAATATAAATAGAGAGGAACCCTCCTCATTTGTCACACACTTCACTTTATCTCTCATGTAGGCTTTAGGAGAGAGAGGAAGAGGAGGGACACGGAGTTTCTGCAAAGATATTGTTCTTGGGTTATTTTATCTGTTCATCTTATCTTTGTGCTGGAACTATTCTAAGGAATTTTGTGGGGTTTTCTCATTAATGGTTTCCCTGATGAAAATCTCCATGTATTGTGTATCTTATGTACCTTTTATGTATTCATGTGCTTGTTATTCTTTAAGATAAATATCATAAGCAAATTAAATTAAAAAAACTACTAGAAGGAAGCATTTTCTGTATGGAAAAATCCAAGTCATACAATTATCTTTCTAGCCCTTAGTTTTCCAGACATACCACATTTTCATGCAGCTACTAGTTTTTAAAAATATATAGTGGAGAATAAGTTGAAGCTTAAGCCTTAGAATTTCAGAAAATAGATGAAGTTTTCAAAGATAGAGATGGATTTGTTTTTTATAATATTTTATCTTTGGTCCTTATTTACGAACTGAAAACCAATATGGCACTGACCTACACAACATTTTCCGGTCCAATTTGTATTATTTATTTCCAAAACAAATCCTAAATTTTCAATATTTCATTAACTGGTGTGCGTCAAATTATTCCTCCTCTGATGGTGTAATAATGGATTCAACTAAAACCATGATATTATGTCCTATAAATTCCCTTCTCATATGTTATTCTCTTGATTTCCTACTATTACAGCTGATTTTACCACACATGGTTGATCACACATTTATGGCCTTCCATGTCCCTCTGTAGACTCTTTATACACCATGGACCAATATTGTACCTTTGATGTTTCCAAGATCACCCCTAAAAACACCTGTTATTTGTTGTACGTGACTTTTAATTGCTTTCTCACATATATACCCATATATTGACCTCAAACCCATGTACATCGCGATGTGTCCATAAGTCCAAATATTTTTGGAGTTTTCCTTGATGTGTGTCCTAACCACTTGTCTCTTGGCCTTCCATATGCCTTGAGATCGCTCAGATTTGACCCTCCATTACCCCTTTAAAGTACTATATAAGAAACCCATTGGATACATTGAAGAGGAGGAATTGAAAAGCAAGAAAACTATAGTCCATTGTTGACATAGCTTACTTATACTTGAGTCTGCATCCCTTTGTCCCTTTGGAGCACTTTGTGTTCTTCCTAAGATTTCCTTTTCTTGTGATATTTCTATTGAGAGATGGAGGATTGAGGTGGTGGAGGCCCAGGTGGAGGACTCAGTTTCTCCGATTCGCAGACATGTTGACAGAGGTTGTCACTTGTGTAATCTCTAATTTTATTAATAGAAATATCTTTTCATGTCCAATAATGTGCATTTAAATGAATATTGAATCCATGGATGTGTTTAATTGCTTATACATTGTTGATTATATGTGCTAGAGTAGATCTAACACCATATTATATAGCATGATTTCCTTTTTTACTATTGTTGAGAGTGAATTGCTAAAGAAAGCGAGATTGGAAAAATCTCAACGGGGATCTACTTCAACCGTCCAGAAGAAGGTGTGATTTGAGATCCTTTAGTGTTATATGTTTTATTTCTCTTACATATTGGGAAGGGATTGATTTTTTTGGTTTCTCTATCTGTTGTGGTACATCCCAAGCCATAGGATATTTTTTCTGTGATAAAATCGATGACCACACTAGCGAGGTTCCTAGTTGTTTTTCTTTGGGGGTTTTCAACATTCAATGTGGTTGAATTGCTCTGATTTCTCTATTTTTGTGTCCATTATGGGGGCATGTTTTTGCAGTATTGTCCTGTAGGAGTAAATTTTGTCTTAGCTTGTCTATGTGTCTTATTTTTCTCTCTTTTTCTTCCTGTACATGGGTTTTTCTTTCATAATTGCGTATACACGCAGGTTTTTCTAGAATAGTCGCGTATGTATGTAGTTGTACTGGTAACAGTCGTGTATGCCTTGATTTTTGGTCTTTTTTGGAGTATTAAGTGTTGTGTGGTGAGTTTGGATGGTTGCTGAGTATTCTTGGATGCTTCTGGAGTCTATCTACAACCCCTATTTCTGACCAAAGACTTCTTTTAGTTTGATTTTCAAAAATGTTCTTGTCATTCATTTTCTACTTTTTGTTTTCAAATTAGTGCATCAGGTCTCTTTTACCTTTGTGATTTTCTTGGATGTTGTTTATGAGTGGTTGCAGAGTCTGAGGGTGGTAAATTCATCTTTTTCCTTGTTATCATATTTCATTCAAAAATACAAAAACATTTTTCTTTTTGCATAGTTATGCATTGTTTGCATTTTGCATTAGCATGGTACTTGGATTAGGTTTTCTTGGTGAATCTTAGTCATATTTTCATATAGGAATGATTGCATATACATTTGAAGGAAAGTTTTGCACTTCATGTAGTAGCATACCCTATTTTTCATTCGACACAATGCATTTGCATTGATTGTTAGGTGTGCATTTTACTTCTTGTTTCATCATAACTTCATTAGTTGCACGTCACCAGTGGGATTGCCACAGAACCCGGTCCCACTTTCCACCTTTGGTGCTCTTCCAGTTCCTTACATGATGATTCCATTCATTTGAGGCTATTTTAATGCACCCTCATGGGTCCTGCGGCGAAATGGTATATAGAGTTACCGGGATGGATTATCCTACATTTTATGACCTTTCCATGACCTTCCTTAATCATTTCCAGCTACCCATATGTTATGACGTCAGTACCAAACTCTTGTCGACCTTCCGGTAAGACAAATGCACACACATTTTGGATCATATTCAAGAGTGGTGTAGGCAGAAATGATTAATTAAAGACTTTATACCACAAGAGTTTCTTCTTGAATGGTTCCTCAAGTCACTATTACCTTACATAGCAAAGGATGCTTCTACATCCAGATTTCAAAACGAGGACGAAGATATCTTTAGGGCTCAATAGTTGGATTTGATCTATGCTCAATTCAGAATTTTGTATGAGATTATCCTAAATGCTCCAAGATCCAATTTCGACCCCAAGATCAAACCTGGGCCACATGTTGATGGTATTGTTGGATCCACTAGTACCAAACCTGTGGGCTCAGTTACGAAACAAGTGAGCCAGTTATGAATTAACCAACCTGCGTCAGGACAAGCTACAACTTCATCTCAAACTACCCAATCGACGAGTGTACTTTCCATGCAAACATCGAACCCGAAAGGAAACCAGCTTGAAGGAATAAGAGAAAAGGAAAAAATAATCATAAGGGTGGGAATAAAAACAAAAATTCTAATAATAATGACAAGAACATGAATAATGTTGGGGGGGACAAGCAACCTAAAAGTAAGGTGAAGTTTCCTTTTAAGTTGTGTAAGGACGATCACCTCACTCACTAGTTCCCTTGTATGGAGGATGCCTTGAATTTCATAGCACAGGGCCTATCTATGTTTACTAATCCTTTACACAGTAATCAAAATATGAACTCGAGGACCGTTGATCCTCATTGTGCATCTGGTGGAACTCAAAACTCATCGAAGGCCACTAGTGGTCATGTTTGCATCAACATGGTGAGAGTTGCTAAGGTTGTGACTCATGCAAAATATTATGGTTCATCACAACTAGACCTTGGCAAAGAACCTTCCCCACTCGAGATCCCTTTGCGAATTGAAAATCCTACAGATAAATCTAAAGCTCCACCTCCCATTCCTAAGGGATTCTTAAAGAATTCGGGGCACAATTACAATTCTTGATCCACTGAGAACTATTCAGTTGTCAAGGATTTTGGCTAGACTCCTTGTGCAATGACCATGTTAGAAGTGCTTCATACTTGTCCTCCATAGAGAAAAGCTTTGTTGTCTTATCTTAGGGTTAGTGATGATAGCTCTTCTTCCATTATCAAATTTGAAACCATGGGAGTACAGCCTCACTTTCCTTACTACATGTCTCTTTTGATTCATGTAGAGTGTCTCAACAAAGCCATCATGTGTATTGTCATTGATGAAGGTGCTGCTGCTTCCATGATGTCCTTGTCTTGTTGGAAGGGATTAGGTTCTCCCACGTTGTCTCAGTCTGACAACATGTTGATGAATTTTGATGGTATATCATTTCAGCCACATGATATACTTCCTTCTCTAGAGGTCCAATTGAGAGGGAAGACCATCATTTTTGAGGTTGAGGTGGTTGATGTGCACCTTGACTATAATATTTTACTAGGTAGGAATTGGATGTACAGTATGCAAGCTAGAGATTCTTCCCTATTTCGAGTGGTATGATTTTCGTTTAATGGAAAGATTGTTACGATTGATCAAAATTCATTCCATAATCCAAGTGTCAATGCATCATCGAGATCCTCTATCCTGATTATTGATCATTCTCAGCCGACAACTGAGAATGTGGGTGTGGGTATGTATCCTTCTCTTATGGGAACCTTTATTTGTCCTACACCTGTTCTTATGATTGGGTCTAGTCTTGGTGGGGCTTCATCCTCATTGAATTCACTATCTTTTCACACTACTCATATGGAAGATCCTTGGATTCGTCCTTCATCTAGTAATTTGAGTATGCCTGTCAAGATAGATGTGTCAATGCATACAAAAATGGTGGCGTATCAAAGGTATCTTAATCATGTTGCAGATCCTAGTCCTTCCTCTTCATAGACAGAGGAGGACCCTTATGTTCTTCTTGGATGGGCACTAGAGTCACCTCACTCTGATGAATTCCTTGATGATGTTTTTCCATTAGATGAATCTATTCTTGAGGCCATGTTTGGGATTGACCAACCTTGGGAAGATTTCAGTCATTGATCATATTTTCTTCCTAAGATCAATCATTTGGAGTGTGATGAATTTAGGGAGATTATTAGAGAGAAAATTGGTAGCCCCGTGGTCCCATTAAGCTCTCCTAGTCAGATGGATGATGGGAACATGGATAACTTGTCACCAATGATTCCTATTATATTTCTCGTGCTCCTGGTAATGTTGAGAATGTCTACATTGGGGAAGGTTGTTCCCTCGATGATATTAAAGAGTATATCGAGTTGTTTAAGGATTTTTGTGACATTTTTGCTGGGTCATATGGAGAAATTCCAGGTATAGACCCTCTTATTATCGGACATGAAATCAAGACCTATCTGGATGCAAAACTGGTTCAACAACATTCATGTGCCGTGAATCCTAGAAAATCACCAACCATTAAAGCTAAGATAGAGAAACTGCTTAAAGGTAGTTTTATCTATCCCTTTCCCTTGATGGAGTGGGTTTCAAATCACATTCTGGTGCTTAAGAAATAGGGAGCGATCTAAATTTGCACTGAGTTCTATGACTTAAATCAAGCTTGTCCTAAGCATAATTTCCCCACACCATTTATTGACCAAATTTTGGATGAGTGTGCGGGAAGTGAGGTATTTTCTTTTATGGACGACTTTTCTGGATATAATCAGATTTGAATTAAGCACGAGGATCAACACAAGACCACATTTATTTTTCCTTGGGGTACTTTTGCATATTGAAAGATGGGATTTGGCCTTAAAAACATGAGAGCTACATTTCAACAGGCCATGGCCTTAATCTTTCATGATATTAAAATGATTATCGAATTATGTTTGGATGATTCACTACTCACTCTCGTTTGAGAGTGCGTCATCCTTATCATTTGAGATTAGTGTTCGAAAGATGTCGTCATTATCAAGGTTGTTTAAATCCTCATAAGTGCATCTTTTGCATGATATTTTGTCATTTACTAGGATTCATCGTATCCAAGGAGGGTATTAGATTCGATTCCTTAAAGGTTGATAAAATACTTCAATAGTCTCCCCCACGTTATATTTGACACCTTCAATGCTTACAAGGTATGGTGAACTTCTTATGAAGGTTCATGGATAATTTTTTAAACTTGAATAAATGATTTATGCGTCTATTGAAGAAGGACACTCCTTTTTACTAGGATGAGTGAGCCCAAGATTCTTTCAATGCTCTTAAGCGAGCCTTAGCAATGGTCCCTATGCTTATTCCACTGGACTATAGCCATGAGTTCTTGATTTATGTGGCCACGTCTCAGGAGACTGTTGGTATGGTTTTTGTTCAAGAGGATGACGAGCTCCATGAGCATGTCATATATTATTTGATCTAAAACCTTATATATGTAGGATTTTTCTATTCCCATGTGGAGAATCTAGCCTTACCCACTGTTCATGTGGTTCGGCATTTAAGACATTACATTCTCCTTTGCCAAACTTTGGTCATAGCTCATATCAATCCATTTTAGTTCATCATCACTAGAAGGATGATTGGGGGAAAATAAAATAAATGGATTGTGATTTTGCAAGATTTTGATCTCGAATTTGTTTCAGCGAAATCAAAGAAATTGTTAATCTTTGCTGAGCTTATATCCGATTTTCCAAACTTGGAGGAAGAGGAGGTTTATGAGGATTCTTTTTTCGATGAGCATATATTCCTCATCTAACATATGGACCCTTGGTACGGGGATATTATCATGTATTTGTAGACATTGAAGGTCCCTACTCACCTCTCATGGGATGAGCAGTGGTGATTACATCATGTAGCTAAGAAATACCTCATAGTGGATAACACTTTGTACCTTTGTGGGGTAGATTCCATTTTACATCATTTGTTATCCCATGATGAGGTTGAGTTTGTGCTTAATGATTTCCATGGAGGGTCCTGTGGTGGTCATTTATCTGGGCTTTCTACAGCCCAAAAAATCTTAAGCCCAGGATATTATTGGTTATCTATATTTAAATATTGAATTAATGCAGTTAATAAGTGCCAACCTTTCTAGGTGTTTGCACGTAATATGCACTCGTGTCCATCCCTGTTGCATCCTATTGTCACCCCCAGTCCCTTCACTAAGTGGGGGCTTGATTTTATGGACTACAACCCATCTTCAGTTGGGGGCCACCATCATATTATTGTGGTTGTCAATTACTTCATGAAATGGGTAGAGGCTATGCCCACGGTTAAATATGATGGTGAGACAATTGTGAATTTTATTTTCAACCAGATTATCACCTTATTTCGGCATTCTGAACAAGCTTGTCACTGACCATGGTAGGCACTTTCAGAACAAAATGATTGAAGAGTTGGCTTCCAAGTTAGACTATAAGCAAGAGCAGTCCTCTTCTTATTACCCTCAAGTGAATGGACAGGTTGAAGAAACGAACAAGTCACTTAAGTCTATTCTCCAATGAACCATGACACAAAACAAGAATAATTGGCATATCATGTTGTATCCTACTTTGTGGGCCTGTAGAACCGTGGTTAAGAATACCACCAGTTTTTCTCCCTATCAGGTTGTGCATGGGGTGGTGTTAGTATTACTATTTTTTTTGTGAAATCCCTTCTCTTAAGCTAGTTGTGGACATTTTACTAGACACTTCTAAATTGGAAGAGCGTTTGGTCCACTTAGAGCAACTTGATGAGCAACGTTGAGATTCCTTAGTAGCTCTAGAGGTTAACAAGCACCACGTTAAGGTCCAATATGATAAGTATGTTTGTCTAAGGAAGTTTAGTGAAGGTGACTTGGTCCTTTTATTGGATCAAGATAAAGAACCCTTGGTGGAAGGAAAGTTTAATCCCATGTGGCAAGGTCCTTACATGGTTAAACAAGTCTTAGAGAAAGGCGCATATGAGCTGGTTGATTATGAAGGGACAGCCTTGGCGGAGCCTAGAAATAGGCTCTATCTCAAAAAATATTATCCATGATAATTAGCAAGGGATGATTTTTGTATATTATTGTATAGTTTTGCATTGCAGAGTTAGGTTCTCTTATGGTGATCGAGTTTTTTTATTAGCTTTCATTTCTTATGGCAGAAGTTGATGAAGTCTTCCATTTATATAATATTCGCTGATGGTGCTAGCCACCACACTCAAAACTTGGCTTTGGCTACTTGGGTGATCTATACTCCTACAGGTCGAGTATTGTCTTCAGGAGGCATATGTTTATGACCTTTCCGAAACAATGTTGCTGAATAAAGTGTCGTTATTGAGTTTATGTGATGCCATTTCACATGGTGTTCATTCTCTTGAGGTACATCTTGATTCATAGTTAGTGGTTTTACAACTTAATGTCTTGTATCGCATTAGGGATCTGACATTATTATAAATATTATTATGTGTTAGATTGATAGAATGACAATTTTAGAGTATAGCCCTGGCACCCGCTCAAAGAAAAATGTGCTCAGTATGCTTCCAAACCCTAAGTTTTGCGCTCTACCCATCTTGCAGTCACTGAGCTGATGTTTCATGTTGCTCAGTAGTGTAGTACTCCAGTCATATACTGTAGGTTGCATACACTCTACCACATAGAACATCATTGACCGTGAGGCTCAGTGGAGTGAAGCCAAAACTTCAATCCTTCCTAGTGCCAAAAGTATGGCTTTCACCCCCAAAATATGAATAGTGTTTGTCAGGATTTGATTCCCATCCTTCTTTGTATCCAAAAAGTAGTACACAGCTATGTACACATCTATGGTAACCCTGTATCCTGGCTCATGGGATTGGAGGTTCACTACCTCCCCTCGTCGGTACAAACTTGTGATGAAACATATGTCCTCAACCTCAATGCTCAACAACATCCCATCTATCTAAAATGTTTCATACTTTGGATCCCAATAGTCTACTACCAGCTGGAGTAGTCTTGGTTTTTCCTTCAGGATGCCAAGACATGAAAACTTGTATAATCCACATGCCTGTAATCCTTGTTGAGCCATGAGATTAGCTTAAACAGCTTCCTCAACATCACCATGTTATCTCTCTCTCCACTCTAGTACCATCCTACACAAAAATCCAAATTCTTGATCATGATTTTCCCATTAAATCCATATTCGCAGCCTTGTACATGACTATTTGCAAAACAACTGTGTATGTATGCGGGTTTTAGAGAATTTTCCACATATGGCAAGCCCTATAGGCAGAAAAAAACTTGATTTCTACATGGGACAAAATGTCAAGGTTAGGATGGATTAAGCAATTAAATTGACCATGAAAATTTAAAAATTTTGCATCAAAATGAAAGAGAGGGGCATGAGATTCTACCTAGATCAAACGTGGAGGGATTCCACTGTATGATTCTCCCAGAATTCGCTTCGAAAATTCTGAGCTCAAATGCACTATGTTGGGTAAAAAATTTAAATGGTATGAAAATTTAGAAAATTTTCACTATTTATAGAAAAATTTTGAAATTTTTACCCACTTTCTATACTTTTTTACTATTTCTGACCGTTTTGGACCATTTGAACTAATTTGATGTTGTAGGGGGGCATTTTGAGTGTGTTTTGACTGTGGCTTTGACCCATTTGTTCCTATTTCAGGTATTATGTCTAAACTGGCATTTAGGTTAGGTTTCACATCCATTTTCACTTTGCATAACCTTATGACCATTTCATCTTAACCTTAGGTATGAACCCATTCCATCATGTCACAAAACCTTCTTGTTGATTCTATAAGTGACATGTTGTGAACGGTAGAGCTTTCCCACACATCAGTCCCCTAGTTAGATCCTGGTTTTCATTTTATGCCCATACTGACATTTTTCCTTTAGGGTGTGGGAGTCCTTTGTATAGTATCACCATGACTTTGAGCACGAGTTTCATAGTATTCTTGAACTTTGTGTTGGCCATTTCCCCGGTACTCCCTTGTATATGTCAAGTTGTAATTGCATTATCATGAGTTTTTATGTCCTTATTGAGCCTTATTCTGGCTACCCTGACTTTGATTATCAGCCATATAGCACAAGCTTGTCTCATGTCTAACCAAGCAAATCCTTTTTATATATCTTTTTTAGCTTGATGCCCCATTTTTTACCAAGAGGATACTTTTCCCCGAGTGTCGTTATCCTACACATGTTTCCTTGCATTGAGCATAGGTATGTTCCACTACTTGGAACTAGTTTTTTTGTCCCTTGACACTCATCTCCTCCTAGATTTGTAACTATACAACACTTTTATTCCTTTTCAAGCTTTTCAAAATATCTGAAAAAGTCCAAAAAAAAAAATTAAAAACCAAAAAGATGGACTGGAAAAGATGTTATATTTGGGATTAGTTGAGTCGTGTCTCCTTCAAACAGAGCACTATATATCACATCCATTGGTTGGGTTAATAGTTTTACATTAGGAGATGTACTTGTTTCTCTGATTTTATCTCCACTGACTAGTTAAGCTTCTAGTCCCTATGGAGCCTCTGTTGATGCTTCATGTTTCGCAGAGATGTCCCAGTTTTGTATCTCGAGTCTATGTTGCCTACTTTTAGTCACCATTTTCCTTTATGCTCTTTTTTGAAGGAAGTTGAAGCCTGATTTGACCATTTTGTAGTTGTCTTGACTTTGTGTGTCGGCCATTCCCAGCACTATTACTGGTTCATGCACATATTGTTCTAGTCCTTCCACATTATACAACATTGTTGAGTACCTCATGTTGGTTGATGGGGGATGCCTTAATGCCCTCCTTCCATGAGATTCCACCCCATCGTCTTCAGATCATTTATTCTGGTATAAGAGTCTAAAGTCATTTGAGTGCCTTGATACTTACAGTCATTAGTTGTAGGTTATCTCGCCATTGATAGTTTTGGGAATACACCAATGTCCCTTGATTGATGGATTCTTTCAAGTGTTCGACCTCAACACATCTATTCACACTTGTTAGATTGCAATCTAGTACCTTGATTCCCATTTTCATTATCGATGGGTGATCTTGCTTTTGTTAATGGTATACATCAATGACTGGTAATCAGATGATGGACTACTATGTTCGACCTCGAAACCTCTATTCACATAGTAGGACATGCACTCGTAGTGGTTTGTGTAGAAGACTGTCCAGATTGGTGGCATTCCACATATGCTACCTCCTTGATCGTACCATTGTTCATGATATTTCAGCTCTCTTGACTTGATTTTAGTGTATGTCAGATATCTTCATCCATTTTGGAGATCTTGATCCATTGTATATCTTCAGCTCCTATGGATATCTTAATCCTCTGTATGTCTTCATCATGGATATTCTGATCTATTATACATTGTATGTGGTGATGACCACACATGTCACATTTTTTATATCATGCCTATTCATGGCCATTGTACTCTTATGTATCTCGGACTGCTATACGTATTTGTAGTCATATGTAGAGATTGATTATTGTACTATATGGATAGATGGTTGGTTCTTCCACTTGGTTCTTCATCAATTCACTTCTAGGATGGATTTATAATGTATTTCAGCCATCTTGTTACCCGTCTGACCTCACACATTAGGGGGCATCTGCTACAACTGATTTTCCCACACATGGTTGGTCACACATTTATGTCCTTCCATGTCCCTCTGTAGACTAGTTGGACCCCATGGACCAATATTGTACCTTTGATGTTTCCAAGATCATTCCTAAAAACACCAGTTATTTGTTGTACATGACTTTTAATCCCTTTCTCGTGTATATACATGGATATTGGCCTCAAACCCACGTACATCAAGATTTGTGCATAAGTCCAAATATTTTTGGAGTTTTCCTTGATGTCTGTCTGAACCACTTGTCTCTTGGCCTTTAATATGACTCAAGATCACTTGGATTTGACCCTTCATTACCCCTTTGGATTATTATATAAGGAACGCCTTGGATACATTGAAGAGGAGGAATTAAAGAGCAAGAAAACTATAGTCCATTGTTGATGTAGCTTGCTTATACTTGAGTCTGCATCCCTTTTTCCCTTTGGAGCATTTTGTGTTTTTCCCAAGCTTACCTTTTCTTGTGAGCTTGCTATCGAGAGATGGACGATTGAGGAGGTGGAGGCCAAGGTGGAGGACTCAGTTTCTCTGATTCGTAGACGTTACGATAGATGTTGTCACTTGTGTAATCTCTAATTTTATGAATAGAAATATATTTTCCTATCCAATAATGCGCATTTAAATGATTATTGAATCCATGTATAATTTTAATTGCTTATACATTGTTGATTATATAGGTTAGAGTATATCTAACACCATATTATATAGCATTCTTTCCTTGTTTACTATTGTTGAGAGTGAATTGCTAAAGCAAGTGGGATTGGAAAAAACTCAACAGGGATCTACTTCAACCATCCGGAATAAGGTATGATTCGAGATCCTTTAGTGTTAGATGTTTTATTTCTCTTGCATATTAGGAAGGGATTGATTTCTACATTTTCTCTGTCTGTTGTGGTACACCCCAAGACACAAGAATTTTTCTCCATAAGACCTGCCTTGTTTCACCTAGATCCACAAAGATTTCAATGAAGAATATCTAATTCAGTCATTCAAGCATGTAATCATTGAGAAAAAACAACCTTTTTTCTCCAAGTGTTTCAGATTTGATGTGTCCCTTTCCAATCAAGAATTCCCCTTATATGTCAACATGTTCAATTAAGAAACAAAGTTTTTTATTTCAATGCTAAGTCATGTTGGAGCAAGGACCCACAGCTACAGGAAAAGATGCTATATCAGAACAAGGATGTCAAAGGAAATAGTACCTGAAGCAGTTGAGAAGAGAGCTCAACCACTGCATTTAAGGCAGTGGCGACGACAGGAGGGCTCAGCTGCCCTCATAAATGGAGAAGGAGCAATGGGATGAGGTATTAAAGACAAAGGACAGAAGGGGAATGACCGAGGAAGTGGCGCCCATACCCACAATCAATGCCGAAAATCGCGGAAGACTGCAGGAAGCTGCAATGTGACCAGTAAGCAGCAGTTCAAAGTACAGATAGGTTGATTGTCACAATTAGGGTTTTGGGTTACTGTTGGAATAGGCCCACAGTTTTGTATCACGGTGAGACCTTTGGGCCACCTATTTAAGCATGTATTTTGTATTATGAAAGGTTATATAGTCAGCAAGTTAGCTAGCCAGCTAGTTAGTCAGTTAGCCAGTTGGTTGGTTAGCTTGTTCTAGTTGTCATCAGTATTGTAAAACATTGAGGAAGGGTCGAGCTCTAGTTCTATTGTTAAGTCTATAGTTATCTTACTATAACCAGTAGCCGGCTCCTTGAGCATGAATGTAACAATCCGTAGGGATTGAGAGAGAGAGAGAAAGGATATATTGTAAGAAGAAATCATTATAGGAAGAGAAGAGATCTAAGAGAGAAGGGCTCCCAGCTGTGTGTGTGGAGTTTACCAGAAGATCTTAGGCTGCATAAGAGGTTGCAATGGAACTGTGTTACTCTCTCAAGATATAATATAAACACAGTTCCTGTGGACGTAGCTCCCCCCTTGGGAGTGAACCATGTAAAATCCGTTTGTTGTGTGACTGTTTCATGTGATTGCGCTTTACCTATTTACCATCTGTTATCTACTACATGAATGTTGCTTATCAGTTAATGAATGTATGTATGATATCCTTAAGTTTAGAGTAACATAGAAGGTTAAATGCAAGTTGAATGTATCAAGTATTCTATATATGAGTTTATCAGTGCTTGATTCACGACAGTTAACAGCTATTGTGTTAAGTGATGTCTATATATTTAGTTCAGCGAGTTGAGTGTAATTGATGTTGAGCGTGTTAAATTGTAGAAGCTTGAGTGAAGTTGTTTAACACCCTGATCAAGGTTAACTAAGCTATCATACCCAGAGAGGAAGCATCTAGACCTTGAGAGTTGATGAGCATACTGATTCTTACTGTAGGAAATATCGTAGCGTAGAAAGGCGATATTGCACCGTCGGAGGAGCTGCGGTGTGAGATATCGCAGGTTAAGGGTTGAGTAGAAGAGGAGGTTTGTGCATCATCCTAGAAGCCGCGAGGTGATAAGAGTCAGTTCCATAGTAGAGCCATCTAGGAGGAGAGAAACAGCCCTGGCTGAGAGATTCCACTGGTTAATTAGATTCAAGAGGACCTAGGATGCTACAGAACCTAGTTGAGGAAACCTGAATCTTCAACCACCCAATCTAGGATTACTTTGGGTGAGACTTCAGGACGTTCTGCAGTCTGTTGCTGAAAGGGCCAGTGATCTAGGGTTTTTGTTGGTACAATAAAGTAAACCTGGGTCTTCCCAGAGAAGACCAACAAATGGTTCCGTCGCCGGTTTTGAACAAATTGAAGAGCTGATGTTCTATTGGCATCCTACTAAAGAAGAACATAACCAATGGGTTGAGTCTAAGGAAAGAGAATTTGCTGAGAAAGAAAACAAGAGTCCTAGGTTGAGTATAGAGGATTGGTTAAAGAAACATATCTTCACAGACCTGCATGAGATATTTTTTGTGACCTATTGAAATGAGTTGCACTATTGGTTGTCAAAGTTGAATGATAAGCATGTATTCAAGAAGAAAAGGAACATTGTCTGGAAACTAGAGCTGATTCACATCGTGAAGAGCGTAGATAATCCCATTTCATGGGAAGTAGACTTCTAGCTTGGGAGTTTGCTAGAAGGTTTCATTACAGATTTTGCAGTTGATCAAAGAAAGAGTTTCAACGAAGCAGAAAGGTACTTCTTCAAAGGATATCGTGGTAAGTACTTGAACTCTTTAAATTTGTCCCTTAAGATGTTATTATATGAAAAAGGAGTACTAGATATATTCTCAGATGAATAAGCTAAGTAAGTGTAATGTCACAAGATTTTGAGAGTGATTTTGAAGAAATTGGATGTACACGTAGCAGTAAGAAATATAAAGTAGATTTCATATCTTCCTTCTTTGAAGACAGTTTAGACAGTACTAGAGAACAGAGTCAAAGTAATAGAGAAATAACAGTAGGGGGTATCCCTTACCACCCTTATACTCCACAGAAACCAACCAAGACTTAGAATAATCCCGCAGGAACTCCATCTAGTAGTTCACACACATTCAATACTACCTTTATACCACCTACATTTACACCGCCAAGTGGTAGTAATACAACAAATCAGAATCCATCTCGTAGAAACAAAATGGGCGATGACATGAAATTACCTACGTTTAGGGGTACAGGGGCAGAAGACCTAGAACAACATTGGTTCCTATGTGAAGCTGTATGGACCATTAAATAGATCCAGGATGACAATACTAAGCTTGTCCAGTTGGCCACTACACTTAGAGAAAGAGCTTTAACATGGTATATGAAGTATACATTAGCACATAACAGAACACTCGTAGAGGTCAGGACCACAATGATCAAGGAATTTAAGAAACCCAAGTCTGAGTCACAATGTATCACAGAACTTAAAGACATTAAACAATTACCCATAGAGTCAGTATGGGATTTCGATCATAAATTTAAATCTCTTATATACCAAGTTAGCTTTGAGTTTGTGTCGGAGTAGCATAAGGAATGGTTCATCGTAGCACTACTCCCTCATATCATACTTCTACTAATGCAACAGAAACTCCATATGCAGTATGAAACATTGGAGATGGAAATGAAACTAGAGGCTTCAACTCTAGCTAAGACTAGTGTAGGTATGACAAACTTACAGAATCAATTAGCCAATCTCACTTTATAGCTTCATGAGATTAAGAAAGGAAAAGAGGTTGAACAAGAATTATGGTGTACAAAGTGTAAAGGACATGGCCATACCAAAGATAACTGTCCAGTATTTTTTGAGTATCTAGCAAGTAGGGCTCCTAACCCCTTAGTACATAATCAAGGGCCATGGTGTGAAATCTGTAGAACAAGAGGACATAGACCACTGGAATGCCCTTTACTTCAGAAGTATGTACAAACTCCTAAGAATTTATATTGTAACTTCTGTAAGTTAGTAGGACATGATGAAAATAATTGCAGAGCTTATGATCTCATGATAGAGAGAAAACATGACTTCTACAGAGTCCAGTCAGAGACATCTGGACCAGAAGCAGGACCACAGCATGAACTAGCTCATGATGGCCGTGGTGGAGGATTTGGCCATGGCCGTGGACTTATTGTTTGTTACAACTGTGGATCCATAGGACATTATGCTAGGGATTGTCAGAACCCTACTACAACATGTAAGTATTGCAAGTCCTATGATCATACTACAGAAGAATGTCCTATATTGATAGCCAAGATTAAGGATCCTAAGCCAGCAGTAAACCAGAATATTCAACTTATTGCTGCTGAGTAGAAAGAACCTGAACCAAGAGTCAATATTATGACTCACATTGGTGCTTCAACTAGTAGGACATCGTAGGATGCCAAAAAGAATACAGTTCTGAAGTGGGTGCACAAAGCCACTGATAAATCAACACCACTTGACCTGCAAAAGAACAAAGAAACATTTTAGCAATCTAAAAATTTCTTTACTGACCCTACATCATCAAGATCGTAGACATTGGGTTGTAAGGGTGTACCACAACATAAACCTTGTGGCATTAGTCCTGTGCAGATATCGCAGGCTACCACATCTGGAAGGTGCGAAGACGATGAGTTGAAAGGAAGTGTACAATCCTTCCTGCGGACTTGCTTGAAACTTGTAAGAAATGAGAAAGCCATAGGAGAGATTCAACGCATCATAGATCAGTATCACCAGTCTTCTTCCGTGAGCAGTATGCAGCGTGTTGTTCATAATATTATGGGCCATACAAGAACAGGAAGAGAAATGAGACTCACAGCACAAATTGGAGAGTTTGAAATGGATGAGGTAATCCTAGATTTAGGATCAGAGGTAAATGTTCTTACTAAGCAGACATGGGAACAGATGGGTAGCCCTAAGTTAGCCAGATCACCTATCCATCTATGATTAGCCAATCAGTAGAGGGTATTGCCACTGGGTCGATTACCGCAAGTACCAGTTGATATTGATGGAGTTCGCAGCTTTGCATACTTTGAATTCATAGAAATTATTGGCGATAGTAGATCATGTCCAGCTTTATTAGGTATTGATTGGGAAATTAATAACATGGATGTTATCGATTTGAAGAAAAGACAAATGAACTTTGAGGATAAACTGATTCGAGTCATCGCACTGTTGGATCCTTTTCAGGGTCCTCGATACATTGAACCTATGAGAGCAGAGGAAGAGGTGCGTAATATGGAGAGCCTCTATCAGATGACTTCTAACCAGAGTGATTATATCAATCCCACCACAGAAGTAAATATTAGTTGGCAATGTGATAGCTCATGCACATCGGATTCGGATGCCGGTTTAGAAAATTGGCAGAATAGACTTTATGAAGTCTCAGCTCACAGATGTGCATTTATGACTAAGTTGTTGCGATGGATTGGAACAAATATTAAGGATATTCCATTGTTTGATGGCTTAGCAGATGTCAATGAATTTTTATAGCAATTTGAGCAGGAAATCCCTCATGAGTAGAGGATGGAAGCTATTGACCTTGCAGTAAGAGCCACACCTGCAAGATGGTGGCATGTACATAAAGAAAATATCGCATCATGGGATGATTTTAAGATATTGATGACGATCAGATTCTCTAATGACAAGGAGTTTTTACAGCAAAAATATATAGGAGAAAGTGACCCCAGGTCACATATTAAGATTTGTGAACAGAACTGGTCGGACATTCCAGAGGATGAATGGGTTCACCTATTCATTCACACTTTAGACATAGTCCCAAGGAACTAGTACACTAAGACAGAGTTGCGCAGAGGAATGATTACATGGCCAGTTATGATAGATAGCTTTGAACTCACTTTCACTTTTGAATCTGAGTATCCAAGCATTGATCGGGCTCTAGAGATTATAAAGACTAAGATATTTGATGACTGTACCCTACCAGTGTATGCTCAGCCTGATTGGGCCATCCAGTTAGAACATGTGCTAGAGTGTTACAACTTCGCAGCAGATCCAGGTGATGAGGACAAGAATCCTTGCAGTATCAACATTCCAGAGTCAGAAAGGACTCGCGAAGTTGATGGACCAAAGATAGAGATTCCAGCTGTCACAGAGCCTACTAAGATTAAAAGGATCAATATTGGCACAGAAACAGAACCAAAGTTTTCCTCTATTGGATACTATTGGGATGATGAAATGGAAGGACACATCGCAGATTTGTTACATGACTATCAGGACTTATTTACCACTAATTTTATATAGATTAAAAGAATAATACGAGATTTGGGAGTCATGAAGATACCTTTGAAAGAGGATGCTAGGCCATCTAAGCAGCATCCATACAGATTAAATCATCGTTATAAACAAAAAGTTAAGGATGAGATTGATGAGATGCTAGCAATAGGCATCATTGAGCCAGTAGAAGAGAGCGAATGGGTTAGTCCCATGGTTGTACAAGAAAAGAAAACTAAAGGATAAATCAGGATTTGTGTTGATTTGTGCAAACTCAATGACGCATCACTTCATGACCCATTTCTGACACCTTTTACTGATGAAGTTTTAGACAATTTGGGAGGACAAGACATCTACTCATTCACTGATGGCTTTTCAGGCTATCACCATATAAGAATCCATCCAGAGGATCGACATAAGACCACCTTTTTGATAGAATGGGGCTCATTCCAGTATACGGTAATGCCCTTTGGTCTTAAAAATGCACCAACGATTTTTTCTAGAGTAGTAGTTGCTGTCTTTAAGGAATACATCCATAAATTCTTAGAAGTCTATTTTGATGATTGGACTGTATTTGGATTAATCAAAAAGCATATAGGAGATTTAAGGCTCATGTTAGAGAAATGTAGGAAATATCAGATTTCTCTTAACTTGAAGAAATGTATATTCTGTGCACCATTTGGTATTTTGTTGGGTCATATTGTTTGCAGACAACGCTTGATGGTAGATGCTGCAAAGATTTCCATCATTGTAAATATTCTAGCACCCAACTCAGTCATGAAATTGAGGACAGTGCTTGGTCATATAGGGTACTATAGAAAATTCATCAAGGGTTATGAAAAGATCATAGCACCTATGGAAAAGTTGTTAAAGAAAGACGTGAAATTCCTATGGAATGAGGAATGCCAGCAAATTTTAGACACTCTTAAAGAGAAGATGGTTACAACACCCATCTTAGTATTTCCAGATTGGAACAAGACATTTCATGTACATGTGGATGCATCTAGAATCGCATTGGGGATTGTCTTAACACAACCAGGAGAAGGGGGTATCGATAACCCTATCGCATACTCAAGCAGAAAGTTATCTACCCCAGAAAAGAACTACACCACTACAAAAAGAGAAGGATTAGCTATGGTGTATTCTCTACAGAAGTTTAGGCACTACATGTTGGGTTCCCCATTCAATATTTTCACTGACCATTCCGCTTTAAATTATTTGATCAATAAGCCAGTGTTAGGGGGAAGGATCTGCAGATGGTTCCTCCTATTTCAGGAATATGATTTTGAAATTATTGTAAAACCAGGTAGATTAAATTCTGGACCTAATCATCTGTCATGGATAGATTCAGGAGAAGAACCAAGTAATCTAGAGGATAATTTGGTAGATGTGTAATTGTTTTCTATCCAGATCACAGATGAGTATTACGCAGATATTATTCACTTTCTCACTATAGGGTGGGCACCAATTGAGTTTACTAAGCAGCAAAAGAAACAGTTAGTTGTTAAAGCAGCAGATTTCACTTTGATCGTGGGACATTTATATAAGTTAGGTCTAGATGAAGTGCTGCACAGATGCATGATGCCACACAAGAAATATGCCATTATCAAAGAAGCACATTCAGGTACCGCAGGAGGTCATTTCACAGGAAAGCCGACTACTCAGAAAATTCTAGCTGCAGGATTATGGTGGCCTACTTTGCATAAAAACACTAAGGAGTTTTACAGATGCTGCAATATCTACCAAGGGGTAGGAAAACCTTCGCAGAGAGATGAAATGCTGCTGCGACCAAAGATTACGCTGCGGGCATTTGACAAGTGAGCTATAGATTTCGTGGGTCCTATCAACCCACCAAGGAAATGAACGGGTGCGAGATACATCATCACAGGAACAGAATACCTCACCAGGTGGGTAGAGGCCAAAGCAGTAAGGAATTGTGATGCTGCTATAGCTACACAGGTCATTTTTTAAAACATCATAAGTAGATTTGGATGTCCAGCAATTTTGATGAGTGATCAAGGCACACACTTTCTGAATCGCACTATTAAGGCCTTGACAGAGGAATTTCAGATACATCATCATAAGAGCACTCCCTACCACCCACAAGCTAATGGTATGGTGGAGGATTTTAAGAATATTCTAGAAAATGCTCTTACTAAGATCTGTAATAGCCAAAGAGATGATTGGGACCTCAGGGTTAATGCTGTACTATGGGCTTATAGGACTACATGCAAGAAACTCACAGGACACACACCTTTCAGTTTGGTGTATGGACAAGAGGTTGTTATGCCTATGGAATATATTATTCCCAGTTTAAGAATTGCTTAAATTACCGAGATGGCTGATATAGATACGATGAATGAAATATTAGCGCACCTGCTTGTCTTAGAAGAAGACAGATTCATCGCAGGATTTCATCAAAAAGTGCAGAAGGCACGAGAAAAAGCTTGGCATGACAGGCACATCAAGAGGAATATTTTTCAGATAGGAGACCTAGTGCTCCTTTATGACAGCAATTATGTTAAGTTTCCAGGAAAGTTCAAGATGCATTGGTTGGGGCTATATCATATTCAGCAAGTTATAGAAGGAGGTGTCGCTCAACTCAGTAAACTGAACAGGGAGCTTGTTCCTACTTTGATTAATGGCAGTAGGCTTAAGCTTTATAGTGATAGCCACTCCACCTCCCAACCCTAACTCAGAGAACTAAGCGGTACAGATGTCCAGTGTAGTTGAAAGGAGGCATCGCACCCATAACTAGTCTACACTGAAAAAAAAAGTTCTAAGTAGGAGGAATCACAGCAAGAAAGTTTATTTTGCGCAAGTCATAGGACTCTTACGGAGATTTTGAACGTTACGGAGTTTTATGCCAACATTTTGGTTTAGGATGATGCGGTGTGACATCATAGTGAGGTGATGTTCCCTGTGCCACGACGACTATTTTGAAAGGGACAGAGGGCCATTCACTTCACCTTCTAACAAGCAGTTAATGTAGATATGACAGAAATACTCTAGTTACAGAGTGCTGGTTTTCCCCATTTTCGCATCGATTGCTAGTCCAGAGTATTGCACAAGGTGGTTTATGTTTGAGAAGGAACCTTTAGAAGATGTCGTGCGATGATTCCAGCATGGTGGCCTCGATTCTGCTATGATGATGCTGCCCAGGGTTGTGAAATTAGGTGCACCACAGGTCAAATAGATACCAAGGATGAAGAGTCAAACTTAGATAGTAGAAGAGTCCAGCTCAAAGCAGAGAAGAAGAAAGATGAGAAGAAAGATATCGACAATAAGAAAGATGAAAAGGAGAGTGAGGAAAAGGTGAATAAAAAGAAAGAGGAAGAAAATAAAAATGAGAAAAATAAAGAGAAGGAGAAGGATAAGGACAGATCAAAAGAAAAAGACTCTGAATCAGGAACAACTAAAGATTATGGGAGGAAAAGAAAGATGGGAAGGATCCAAACTGAATGAAATGTTCGAGAAGGCTGGAAGATACAGATTTATATTTTCTTTTTGGTACAAGTTCTATCCCAGATAAAGAGGAAAGGATATCTGTGGAAGGCTTCTCAAAAGCTCAAGATCCTTAAAGGAGCTGTTGATTCACGAAAAGACCTATATGCAAATTTGGAGTATATCTTGTGTGAGGGATTCGATGGTGATCCAGGTGAAGTGGTCGTTTGAAGGTATCACAAGCGACGAGAGAGAGAGCATGAAAAGGGGGGAAGGAAATATAAGAGAGACCTATGAACTAATTTTACAGAAGACGATGCCAAAGATGATAGAAAGCACAAAGGACAAAAGAGAAAATTTGATGGCAAGATGGAGGAAGACCATAAGGCGCAGATTGCTGAGCTTGAGGCTTGAGCACCAGGCACACCTAAGGTAGACAAGGAAGCAAGGCCATAGGCCTTTAGACTCACTTCAATGCAAATGAAATGTTGCATAGATGATGCAGAGTCATTTCTAGCTAATGCAACGAAGACATGGTCGGAGCTAGAAGAGCTCCCAGATAAACTGGAATTGCAGCAGAGCATCCAGAACATAGAGAAGGAAACAGTAGCAATAAAGGAATAAGTCAAGAGCTTAGGAGCTCTTCCAAAGATGAAGAATATGACAAAGATGAACCGTTTGCAATAGGAATCACAACGGTTGCGAGGAAAAGAGATACAATTCAATAATATGTTTCAACCGTATCGGGAACAGATTGTCGAGCTGGTCGATGTTTTTGAGCAGAAGGTTAAGGAGTTCACTGCAAGAAATATTGAAGTTGATAACACAGAAGACCCCATGATTACTCAAGTTATTCTTGAAGCGGTACAAGACTGTGTCGAAGCTATGGACAAAGATGTCGCAGGACTCAAGGAGAGGTTCGCAAGGACTTCACAGGAAGCCAAGGAGAAGCTACAGCAAGAGAAGCTAGCTATTAGTGGCTCAAAGCCGAGCCACAAGTAAGTGTCAGGGAATTGGTGGAGCAGGGCCCCACAGCTACAGGAAAAGCTGCTATATTGGAACAAGGAAGTCAAAGGAAATAGTACCTTAAGCGACTGAGAAGAGAGCTCAACCACTGCATTTAAGGAAGCGACGACGACAGGAGGGATAAACTACCCTCATAAATGGAGAAGGAGAAACTAGCCAAGGTATTAAAGACAAAGGACAGAAGGGGAGCGACCAAGGAAGCGGCGCCCATACCCGTGATCAGTGCCAGAAATCGTGAAAGACTGCAGAAAGCTGCAGTGTGACCAGTAAGTGGCAGTTCAAAGTACAGATAGGCCGATTGTCACATTTAGGGTTTTGGGTTACTGTTGGGATAGGCCCACAGTTTTGTATCATGGTGAGACCTTCAGCCCACCTATTTAAACATGTATTTTGTATTATGAAAGGTTAGATAGTTAGCAAGTTAGCTATCCAACTAGTTAGTTAGTTAGCCAGTTGGTTGGTTAGGTTATTCTAGTTGTCATCAGTATTGTAAAACATTGAGGAAGTGTTGAGCTTCGGTTTTCTTGTGAATTTTGTAGTTATCTTACTGTAACTAGTAGCCGAATCCTTGAGCATGAATGTAACAATCCACAGGGATTGAGAGAGAGAGAGAAAGGATATATTGTAAGAAGAAAGCATTATATGAAGAGAAGAGATCTAAGAGAGAAGGGCTCCCAACTGTGTGCGTGGAGTTTCCCAGAATATCTTAGGCTACATAAGAGGTTGCAGCAGAACTATGTTACTCTCTCAAGATATAATATAAACACGGGTCTTGTGGACATAGCTCCCCCCCTGGGAGTGAACCACATAAAATCCGTGTGTTGTGTGACTGTTTCATGTGATTGTGCTTTACCTATTTACCATCTGTTATCTGTTACATGAACGTTTCTTATCAGTTAATGAATGTATGTATGCTATCCTTCAGTTTATAGTAACATACAAGGTTAAATGCAAGTTGAATGTATCAAGTATTCTGTATATGAGTTTATCAGTGCTTGATTCATGACAGTTAACAGCTACTGTGTTAAGTGACATCTGTATATTTAGTTCAGCAAGTTGAGCGTAATTGATGTTAAGCATGTTAAACTATAGAAGATTGAGTGAAGTTGTTTAACACCCTGATGAAGGTTAACTGAGCTATCATACCCAGAGAGGAAGCCTCTAGACCTTGAGAGTTGATGAGCATACTAAGTCTTATTGTAGGGAATATTGCAGCATAGAAAAGTGATATCGCACCATCAGAAGAGCTGCGGTGTGAGATATCACAGGTTAAGGGTTGAGCAGAAGAGGAGGTTTGTGCATCATCCTAGAAGCTGCAAGGTGATAAGAGTCAGTTCCATAGCAAAGTCAGCTAGGAGGAGAGAAACAGCCCTTGCTGAGAGATTCCACTAGTTAATTATAGTCAAGAGGACCTAGGATGCTACAGAACCTGGTTGAGGAAACCTGATTCTTCAACCACCCCATCTAGGATCACTTCGGGTTAGACTTCAGGACGTTCTGCGGTTTATCGCTGAAAGGTCTAGTGAGCTAGGGGTTTTGTTGGTACAATAAAGTAAACCCGGGTCTTCCCAAAGAAGACCAACAAGTCGTTTCTTAGGTCTAGACATAGATATATATGTCCCTAAATTATTAATGAGTCGCATGTTTAGAATCATTCTGAGTCTCGGTCTCTTCAACCTCCATGCCTTAAATTTGATGAATTCTTAGCTTAAATAATTCAATCTCAGTTAGTGAATTTTTATAGTACTAGGAATTTCATATTTCTATCATACTTGATAAGAATGTTCTGATTTTTCAATGAAGAAAATCTATAGCTTCCAGAAATGGTGCTTACAGAAGAAATTAGGAGTAAATTTTCAAATACATGAACCTATTGATGGAAGAGGTTTAGAAAGTATTTTTCCATAACAATTTACTCAAAGTGTTACCACATATGTAGGTTTCTTTACAAGATTCTTGATATAGGGAAATAGGAGACTGGTTCCTATTAAAAGAACACACCATCATTAGAGTGTATGGATTTACTCATGAGCCATATATTTTTCAATATTTCCTTACTCCTAGAGTGTTTTCTTTGGATACTTTAATATAGAAGTTGATAATCGAAAATCAAACTTTTATGAGTTTCAAAAAGGATTTAGAAATCAAATTTACATGGGTGATTGGCCCTTTTATCATAAAAAATAAAGTTGCACTCCCTATAGTTGAAAGTCTGCTACAGGAGATGGATTTTAAGACATTTTTTGTTGTTAATTATGATCCACAACATGTTATCTCACAAATAAGGAAAAGCAATAAAAACAAGGATTTTCAACACCTAGTTGTAGAAGGATTGGTTGAAATATTCAATTGACTGGATTATCCATCACCATTGAAGAATGTAGAAGCTTCACAGGAGAATCCATTGTCTGTGATGAAAGAAATGGAATTAGTCACTCCTATTACAAACAATTCAGAGGTAACATGTAAAAGAAAATTTTCATATTCCATGGAAACATAGGAAGTGTGGAAATTAATCCCAATTTGTAGAACAATTACAAATTACTAGTTAAACATGCAAAAAATCACAGAAAGGACACTAAATATGGAGCATAACAAAAAATCAAATTGAGTAAATGTATATAAACCAACCTCATGAATTCATAGGATTTCCGAATATATAATTACATCATATATTCAAAAGCATAAGGATTCTATTTGAATTAGACAAAAATCAGGCTTACTAAAATAGTCAAAATCCCCCAAAAGTGCACAAATCACTTTCCTAATCTGTTAGGATTATCATGAATTGCATGAGTGATATGTACCAGCTGATAAGTGATGCAAATATATCAGACACATTCTTTTTGAAAGAGAAAAACAAGGAGGATGAGTTGGGAAAAAACAAGGAAGTTACTCCAAGACTAGCTTTTCCTTTTTTCCTTAAAACCGTTGAAAAGAAAAGAAAGTAAAAAAAAAGAATAAATGTTCTTTAACTATTATAAAATTCCTAAAGAGGTGAAAAAATATTATCCATGATCTTTCTAAAGTGTTCCATGAGCAAGTTTTAGCAATTGTTTACTTCTAGGTGCAAGTGGATTCCAACTAGCTAGTAAGGAATCTAGGAATATGACAAAAATGACAAATTAATGTCTCCTAAGTGTAACTATGGGTTTGATTTTTTCTAAACCCCCCCTTACTCCTGAATTTATGTAAATATTAGAAAAATATATCATATTATACATCCTATCAACAAGGATTATTCACCCTCTACATACTGCTTGTCCATACAACCAAGGAAAGAGGCAAAACCCACAAGGGAAAAATCCTCCCTAAAACATGGACAAGATTTTTTTTTCTTTTTCTTGTTATCAATAATTATTCTGTTAGAATTTTTGTTCGATTTATATCATCAATAAATGAGTCCAAATTTTTTATGCAATGAATAGGAATGAATTATACAAACTGAACAAATCAAATATCACAAGAAACAAACAAGTATTGCTCAGAGAATTATAGTATTATCTTCATTACATAATCCGATGTTACAATAGTGTTACATAGGAAAGAATTTGAATCATTAGGGATGAATTATAATATACCAACTGGATGTGACTGTATCAAACTACATCGCTAACTAAATATGTCTAAATCACTATCAGAGTCCAAGTAGTTAACTCCAGATGTCTAATCTAGTCAAGCAATCCGTTAAAATTAGTCTTACTAGTATAACTGGAAGGAGCAAGTGCAAAAATGTGGATCCCCACATGCATCCATGCATAACTACGGCTAACTAAATTGAATTTAAACTAACTAAATGTAAATGAGGAATAACTAATCTTAAATAGTAACCAACTCCTAACAATTGAAGGAGGTTAGTGCCGGGACTCCCAGTGGCTCCTAAAATGTAGGGATTGGCCTAGGAGGAACCTAAACTGATGCATGCAAGTGTAGTTAGTGGAATTTATCCTCTATCAGTGTTCCTCTTACTCTAGTGACTGGTATATATGGCCCCATTAGGCCAATTCGACCCAATGGTACTAGTGGACAAAATAATTAAATAAACACTCCAAAGTTAGGCTAAAATAATCTAATAGACATTTTGGTCAAGGGAGAATTATAAATCCTAACACCCCCCCATGAATCCTAACTTGGAAAGCTGTGGGACCTAGAAAAAAGGCCAAAAGTCACGCATATACAATCTAAAATGTTGGAATATAATCCGTTGGGATTATACAATATGTAAATAGTGTAAATATATTCTGAATGTGAACAGTCATGTAGGAATATGAATAGGTTGGTCAGAAGTTGAATCACAACCGACATATGAATTGTATAAATATATGCATTAGCAATGGAATAAGATGAATCGGGAGTTATTTACCTAACAGTGGTATCAGAGCAGGTTCCTGCCATAACTCCTGGCTTCATTTCAGTCTTGGCCCCTCCTGGCTGCCAGACTGCTCACTCATTTTCCTCAGACTGCAGATTGCACGCATTGGTGCATGCGCTGGTTGCTCTAACATTCATGAGTGATGCAATTTATCTACTCCGCTCAGCCCCATTATGCTCTTGCTCCACTACTTGTTGACATATTCTCCACACCTGCATTGAAAGGGCCATGCGCTACTCTTATCTCGTTAACAATCCCATAGCCTCCATGTGAAATCGTTGTGTGAATAATGCGATTTCTCACTGCTTATTGAGATATTCTCTACACTCTTCACCCATAGCCTCCACGTGAAACCGTTTCTTCTATTCAAACATTGGGAAGAATCCACATAATGTATGCCATGTTGTGTGAGCTGTGATTTCATGTAGAGATTTGTTTTCGGATTTTCTATGGAAGATTGATTATTGTGACCATTAGATTGCATAAAACCTAATTTTTACCCTAATTTTCCGTATTGAATATATGCGTTGAGATGTGAGTTTATATATGCTGCGTATTGAAAATATATGTGTTGAGATGTGAGTTTATATATGCTGCATATCCATATGCGTTGAGTATATATTTTTATATGCGTTGATATCTCTTGTGAAAACTGATCGTGACTACAAGTATGAAGAGCTTCTTGACAGAGTATTCAATATTTTTGCATGAGAACAATCCAGAACTTGCTAGAGAAAAGCACAGAACTATCATGAGGCCACCTCAAGTCCTCCATGAGGGTACCCAAAAAAAAGGACTGTATTTGTCAATTTTATGGATCTCTGCAAAACAATGCATAGACAACCAGAACATGTGATGAGATTGAAGTATTCTTGCTGAAGACCAGTGATTGCAGACAATAGAGACTCACGATTTCATCAACTACGTGAAGGAGAATTATTGTTTTGAAGACTCCCTTCGTCAAAATATTGTTGATGGAACACATGAAGGCATGAAGATCAAGTTTGAACGTGAGTATTCAGCTGCATGGAGACTCCATTGAATGATATATGCTGCTATGTGAAAGAGCGTGGAGGTAAAACATTTTTGTTCATTGAAATACAAAAACCCTAATTTTTTCCCTAATCTTTTGCATTGAAGAGTGAAATAGTCTGCAAAATTTCTCATGCGAGTGGCCTCTCTTGGTTAAAGTTTGTGAGAGTTGAGACAATATTATGATGAAGGTTGAAGTCATCCAGTTTCTGCTAATCACTTGATTTTGTAGAAGTATATAGTTTGGTGCTTGTTTTTTTGCACATACTATAATTTGTGCACTTATATCCTTTGCACTAATATATTAGCTTCCGGTGCCTACACGCATAACATATTCTATAGAGTATATATCGTATAAAAATAATGATGCTGTGTATTTGAAGCTCGTGACTGATATATTTTGTGTATTGAAGAAGCCTGTGTATGCTATAAACTGGCATTGTATTCACCTTGGTAGAGACTGTAGACCTGCAAGGTTATTGTTTTTCTATTATCTCATTCTCTTTGTCATATTAAGTTCATTATTGTAAATTACACTAGTTGTTGTAAAAAATGCAATCTATAGCATCTGGAGAATCACTTTGCTTTGCTCAAAAAGCAAAGAACCACACCAAAGACCAATCCAAATATCACCCCAAAGGAGAAAGCAACATGAGAGGCAGAGGAAGAAGAAACTTTAGAGGCAGAGGAGGCAGAAACAACTCCAGAAAAAGATCAAAGTGCAAGTGTTTTGGAAATACTGGACACACATCAAATCAGTGTTGGGCTTCATGGGACTCCATCAAAGACAAACATAACTAGAAGAAAGATGACAATAAAAACCAAGATGCTAGTAAATCTTTAGATTCTGCTCATTGTATCATTGCACATTGTAATCTTGGTATTAATGAATTGAATTCACTTTCATCTTACAAATATTGGTGGCTGCTTGATACTGGTGCAACATCACACATGAATTTTAGAAAAGACTGTTTTGAAGAACTTAATGAAACAATAAATTGCATAGTGTACTTTGCAGATAAGTCAAGTCTTAAACCAAAGGGAATGGGCACCATTCGGCTGAAGATGCCTGGATTCCCTGATTTCTTGTTGAAGAATGTTCTTTATCTTCCAGAGTTACAGAGAAGCATGCTGTCCTTGGTTGAGATTCGATAGCAAGGGCATTCCATCCACATGTTTGATGGAATCGTAGAAATAAGAAAGTCCTCTGACAACCATGTCATCATGACTGGATATGAAGATGGGAAGCTACTAAAGCTAAAGGTTTCATCTACAAGAGTTCAGAACTATGCCTACCTCTCTCAGCATGGAGAAGGTAATTTGTCATCAATTTTATTGTGGCATGCAATATTTGATCATCTAAATTATAACAATCTTCTTTTGATGAGAAATAATGGTGTATTTGGTTTTCCCACCATTCCCAAAGAGAAGAACAAATGTGATGCATGTATATTAGGGAAACACAGTAAGCTGCCATTCCATGAATCTAATTTCAGAGCAAGTAGGAAATTAGAATTAGTGCATTCTGATTTATGTGGCCCAATGCCAACTCCTTCTGCTAATGGGAATAAGTATTTTATGACCTTTGTTGATGACTACTCAAGAATGTGATGGATTTACTGTTTAAAGACAAAATCAAAAGCATTTCAAACATTCAAAGACTTTCATGCATTGATAGAAAAAAAAGCACAATCTAAAATTGGTACACTTCGTACTGACAATGGGAAAGAATACACTTCAAATGCTTTTGAAGATTATCTTTGCCAACATGCAATTGCACATCAGACTACAGTTTCCTACAATCCTCAACAAAACGGTGTAGCAGAAAGAATGAACAGAAGCATAATGAATATGGTTCGCTCAATGATGTTTTTTGAGAATGTAAAACTAATGTTTTGGGGTGATGTAGTAAAATGTGTAGCCTATTTGAGAAACAGAAGTCCCTCAAATGCTCTTGATAACAAGACTCCACATGAAATGTGGTTTGGCCATATCCCTTCAGTCAAGCATCTCATAGTTTTTGGTTCCACCTATTATTCCTTGATTCCGAAGGAGCAAAGAAACAAGATTGGTGCTCGAAGCATAAAATGTATTTTCCTGGGGTACGAAGAATAATCCAAGGCATACAGTCTCTATGATGAGGTAAACAAGAAGTTTGTTATTTCTAGAGATGTCATTTTTCTTGAAACTAATAAAAATGACCAGTCCATTGAGAGACAGCTTGATCATTTGGAAAAATATCCTCATCCAAAGAAATATTTTGAAAATGAATATGAAATTCCAAACCTTGAAGGGGGGGTTCCTATTCTGTATCAACCTTTGGAATTTCCATATGAAGCACCAACTCCCCCACATGAAGAAGTTCCTGCTACTTCACCTCAACAAGAGATTCAACTGGATGATGTGATTGAGAGAATTGGAAGACTCTCAATCAATGATGAAGCACCACCAGCTAATCAACTAGGACCATCACGGAAGATTCCTAAATGGGGCACAAAGACACTTGAAAGTGTCCATCTAGATGAAGTTAGAAAGATGGGAACGAGAAGTTCGAAAAGACATGAAGATGGAGGAGAAGCAGATAATTCCGGTGATGACATGGATGTATCATTTGATTGTGAATTTAATTTATCTGCTAACTTTGAACCAACTTCCTTTGAAGAATATTCTACTCGAGTTGAGTGGAAAGAAGCTATGCAGAATGAGTATGATGCACTCATGAAGAATGGAACTTAGAAGCTGGTTGACCCTCTAGTTGGAACCAAAGCAATTGGCTGCAAGTGGGTGTACAAGAACAAATACAGATCAGATGGCTCACTTGACAAGCACAAAGCGAGGCTTGTATCAAAAGGCTATGCACAGAAGGAAGGAATTGACTATGAAGAAACGTTCTCTCCTACAGCAAAATGGGCTACCATCCATACCTTACTCTCTTTAGATACTCCGAAAGGGTGGAAATTTCATTAGATGGATGTGAAGACTGCTTTTTTGAATGGACACTTGAAAGAGAATGTCTTCATGTCTCAGCCAGAAGGCTTTGTTGTGAAATTAAAAGAACAAAAGGTATGCAAGCTTTTCAAATCCTTGTATGGCCTAAAACAAGTGCCTCACGCATGGTATGAAAAATTAAACGAGCATATTTTGAAGTTAAATTTCAAACATTTTGATCTTGATGATGCAACACTATTTATAAAGAAAGTTGGAAGATCTGTTGTGTATCGTGTGGTGTACGTAGATGATCTTTTGATGACAGGGAACAATTAGAGCTATATAGCATCCATAAAGAAAGATTTGAAAAAGATCTTTGAAATGACAGATATGGGACATCTCCACTATTACTTAGGAATTGAAGTCACTCAACATCCTAAGTAAATATTCCTATCTCAAAAAAATATGTTGGAGAACTACTAAACAAATTTTTCATGACAGAATGCAACCCTATCTCTACTCCAATGGAACATAAAATGAAGCTCACATCAAGCGAAGGAAAATAATTTGAGGATGCGACCAAGTATCGACAACTTGTAGGAAGTCTTATCTACCTTACAACAACTAGACCAGATATTTCTTATGTTGTTGGCATAATTTCAAGGTTCATGCATAAACCTTGTGAAGGACACTGGTTAGCTGCAAAAAGAGTTCTAAGATACTTGAAGGGTACTCAAGATGTTGGACTCAAGTACTCTAAAGTGGATGAATTCAAACTTATTGGGTACTCAGATTCAGATTTTGATGGCGATAAGGAGACAGGAGTATCAACTTCTAGATACACTATGAGTCTTGGATCAGCAGCTGTCTCATGGAGATCATGCAAACAGTCAGTTCCGGCAAATTCAACAACAGAAGCAGAATATGTGGCTGCAGCTGAAGCAAGGAAAGAAATAGTATGGCTCAGGAAGATACTTGAATATTTGCAAGAAAAACAAGAGAAATCCACTCCATTATTGATCGACAATACTTCTGCAATCAAGCTGGCTAAGAATCCCAGATTCCATGATCGAACCAAACACATCAACACAAAGTATCATTTGATTCGACATCATGTAGAGGCCAAGACAGTCCATCTTCGACATTGTTCCACAAATGATCAAGTTGCATACATCTTCACCAAAGCGCTTGGACGAGAAAAGTTTGAAAGATTCAGAAACATGCTTGAACTTACTAACACCCCTTCGGATTAAGGGGGGGATTTTTGGAATATAATCCGCCGGGATTATACAATATGTAAATAGTGTAAATATATTCTGAATGTGAACAGTCATGTAGGAATATGAATAGGTTGGTCGGAAGTTGAATCACAACCGACATATGAATTGTATAAATATATGCATTAGCAATGGAATAAGATGAATCGGGAGTTATTTACCTAACATAAAAGATATAAAAAAAATTGCTTAATAAACTGAGGAAATAGGGGAAAAACTCATGGGAAAAAAAAACCCTCAAAATAAGCAGAAAATAGGAAAATACAAGCTATCTTTAGGAGAAATAAGCTTCCTCATTAGAAAAATAACTTTTCAAAAAAATGCTGCAAATTTGCAGCTCTATGCAGTAGCATGGTCCTTCTATGCAGCAATATCCTAAAGTTATGCATATGAAACTCTCAATGTCTTTTTGAACTGATGAATTTATGTGTTTCTTATGAATTGTAGAGGTGGAGAATGGTCAAGTTTATTTTTCTTGGGACAAGTAGCTAATATTTCGCTAACATTAAGTAGCACCAACCTGGAATTTTGTTGCACCACACTGTAGGGATCGAATCTGTGAGAGAGAGTGCAACATGCTCATTCTTATACTGGGAGCTAGTTCTCCTTCTGTCTTCTATATTTCCAGCACCATCCCCAATTGCATCAATGATTTTTTGAGTCGATCTAGGCATAGCCCTTTGGTTTGGAATGGGGATTCAATCTGCATCTAGAATCTCATGAGGTTCATCCCCAATAAGAGGATCAGATCCTCTTCATTTGAATATAAAACATGTAACAAATTAGCATCATCAAAATTGGGACGAATAGTGTTTATACCTTCTTCTTCTATGGATGTTTTTGCATCACACAACTTATCTTCTTCAAAGTGAACACTTTTCTCAATGAATATATTAGCACATGTGCTAAAATTTGAAGATTTTTATAAATGTGCGCACACTAATTCCTATGCAAAAAGAAAAGCCAATGGAAATGATGGGTAATTTCAAAAAAATTTCATGTTATATAACCTGAGTAAGTGCTGAATAGGTTCTGAAGGAACTTTCCCTAGTTAAGAGAGAAGAAAAAATTGAAAAAACCCTTAGGTGCAACCTTAGGAACAAGCCTAAATATGAAAGATCTCATCAAGGTTAATAGTTGACTAGAATGGATAGTCTGGATGCATAGTGGAGAAAAATCAAAGGCCAAAAATCATCTCCGGCAGGGAAAAATCGGGAGCGAAAAAGAAAAAGATGCAGTTGTGAAAGTTAGTAAACTTGACTTCCTCTTTCTGTAGTCTAAGATATGACAGTTGAGGATGACTCTAGGAAATCAATCGTCTAGCAAAAAGGAAGAAGTGAAAAAGGGACAAAATTTGGTTATTAAAGTTGGTATTTCCAACTTCCGCTTTACGCTATTTTGTAGAAAGGAAAAAGAGGAAAGCGAAAAATGCAGGAATTTGGCCGTAAAAAGTTAGAACTTGTTCCTGCATGATCTGCATGATCGACGATTCGGATATCTTTCACATATATCAATGAACCAAAAGGGAGTGAAAAGGCCTAAAGAGGAAATATAAAAATTCATAATGGTGAAAGCGGGGATCCTGCCTTTCGCTTTTTATAGCCCACAACTTGACCTCAGATCAATGAATCAGAGAGTGTCTGCTAAGATATCCAGTGCAAAAAATCGTAACATGCATACGATATAAGTAGCTCTCCGGATTTACAAAATTTGGTAGACCCCATAGATTTTAACGACTGAGATCAAAACAAGATTGAAATCTACGGCAGAAATGAACCCCGCTACGTGAATCTACATGCACTGTTTTGAATTTGGAGTTAGCAAACTCTGTTGGGCTCAAAAGTCCTACCATGTTAAACACAGTGGAAGATCAACGATTCTCATCCATCCATGAATATATGATGAGATCTAGTGGTGTACATGCAAATCGCTGAGACAACTTACACACTAAAATTTGGAGAGGGCCTATGTGACGGGGAATGTGTGTAAATGATGTGTCCCATCCCCATTGGATATGATGCTCTAAGATTTGAGGTACAAAAGTGATGTTTATAGAGAACATTGGTTTATAAGGTTGCATCGTTGGAAGGTTAATATTTCTTGTAGATCAAGATCTATGGCTGAGGTTTATTTTGTTGATTGAAGATGAAAGGAGGGATGATACTATTGCAAGACACTCAAAAATCCTATGAACAGTCATTTTCATCAAGCAGGCATGAGTCCCAGGTATCAAATTTTCCATTTTTTTCGATCACACGCATCCCAACATTTTTTCACAATCTGTTTTGTGGCCATGGCATATCTACCATATTAGAATTTGTTAGGATTTTATGTGTGTGGGACTGATTCCCAATTTTTGTAACTAAATTTGTCTTTGTTTCGAGGTTGTTCTTGGGATCCCTTGACACTATAAATGTAACCTATATGGAGGAAGAAAGGGTTTAAAATTCATATTTCAAATCCTCTATGCTTGGTTTTGTAGCTCGACAACTTTTCTTTGAAGTAATTAATGCAAAGCATACCCTGAATATTTGAGATTCATCACGGTGTTTAATGTTCGGTATGTGTTCCCCTGTTTGCTTCATTTTCATATTTTTGTAGTTTATGTTAATGTGTTTCTAGTTGTATGTACGTAAGTTGTTGTTTGTTAAGGACTCATTGCATCAAATAACGTGTTTTCTATGTGTTTATGATAAATGTCTTGGAATTCATCCTTTGTTAGATGCTCCATTTAAGTTATTAGCCTTCACTATTTCTTCTACTAAAGGTGTTTCAGGCGATTCATCCTCATATAGGTTCCTTCTGTAGCATTGGGCTTCTTCTCATTTCCCCATTCCATTTCTCAAATATATTATGTTGAATAATGTTAACGAAAAAATATTCTTAACTAGCTCTACATGGCCTAAACCATATACATACATTTGTTTTCTATCATTTTTTCCTCCATTTTGACCTCTAGAACTATGCTTTGAACTTAAGCTCTCTCAAAGAGTTCTAAAAAATATTAAAAAGGGCCTAAAAACCCCCAAAATGTATTAAAACCCCAAAAAAGAGATAAAAACCCACAAGAGGGATTAAAAACTCCAAAAAGGGATAAAAAACCTAAAGAGGGTTCCAAAATCATTAAAGAGAGAAAAGGGCAGAAAAAACTATAAAATACTACGAAGGTCTCCATCACAGGATTCACTTATTCATATTCCCAATTTTCTATTATTCGTGAGTACAATGAGAATCATTCCTCTTACAATACTCACATCAGTTTCCAATAAACCCATTTCCCCACTGTTGAGCCGCAAAAAGACCATATTTTATTCATCATTTCACATACTATTTATCACCTTATTCCATTATATCTTTCCATAAAACCATTAACATTCACCACTTTCATAATAAATATGGGTTTTGATTACCAGTTTTTAAAATCATTTATTTTTGAGTATTTTGAGTGAATTTATGGTTAATTATTGAGAAAAATAACATATTTTCATTATACTTTAAAGTTTGGTGAGTTTGGTGATGTGTATAGGTGTATCTAAATACTTTAGCAAGCTCAAAAGTGGCCACCTAGCCTCAGATCCGAATTTCATCTTCTAGATATGAGCTAACTTCAAGGAGAATATCATGGACATATGGAGAGAATATCTTATCCAATATTTGGTTGAGGATTTAAAGGGATTAGTTGTCTATTTGTTGAGAATTTTAAGGGATAGGTTGAGAGAATATTGGATTTGTAATTATGATCACTTACCTTGAATTCATGTATAAATAGGAGGGCTCTCTCCTCATTTTGGTTAGAGGCCTCTCTAGTGGTTTGGAAGTAGAGAATAGTTCATAGTTAGTCATAGAATACGATTTCTGATTGTTATGTAATGGAGATGATGCTTAATGCACATCCTTTGATTCCTCCATGTTAGTATAGATTTTCAACAATTTCTTTCTTATGACTTCTTACTATAGAATTTTAGTTATTTATTTTTTATGCATTTTCAGTATTGATTTTATGTGAGCTCACTAGTTATTGTTAATTGATTGATACCAGTTTATTTCATACAATTTCAGTTCTTCTTTACCAATTTAATTTATTCAATTTCCTGTATTCTGCAATTAGATTTATTCTTATGCCATTTGCTATTTTCATAACTTAGATTCAACTTCAGTTATAGATTAAGTTCAGCGACGCTTTGCCCCTGCATATATTTTGTTTGTGCCTCAGAAGTTTATGCTCTCTTAGGGTTGACAATTAAATCATTCGAATTTTGTTATAATTTGTTTAATGTTTTTACCCAACATTTTGGCGCTGTTGGTGGGGAGGTGGTAAAAGGGATCAGAGCATAGATAGGTAGATAGTATTTTTTTATTAGATAGAAAGGGAGAGGGGAAACTGTAAGATGCAAAGACAACTTCACCATGGAATTTCCATGGTGTAACAACCAGACACATCCACTTTAGTGGGTTGCGTCAAAGCCTTGATTGTTTTATGCAAAGTGTTTATTTTCCTGCAAGTTCTTTCTTTTTTTGCAAATGCAAGTTTGTTTTATTCATGTTTTCATTTTTCATTTATAGTTTTGTAGTTTAAAGTTTGGATTGCTTTCATTTTTGGGAACCTTTATTTCATACCAACTTGTTTTAATTTTATATGTTCATTTTTGTTTTATATATATTTTTGGTGCACTTTTTATTTTCCTGTTTTTTACTAAATCATTTCTTATTGTTTCTGCATTTGTCATGTACTCAATTTTTTTCACCTCTTTTCTTTTTTGTTCATTTGATTTCATTTTAGATTTACGATGAGCATAAGCTTAGATAAACTCACTGATATCCTAGCAAAAGATAGGATCTCCTCTTCTCGAGAAGAGGAGATCTTGATAGCATTCAAGGATGAAATCACTCTTCCTAAAGCGAACAATGAAGAATCAACACTTGAAGAATACTGCACATCAACCAAAGAGCACCTGTTCTAACCAGAGATTGAAGAGGATGAAGAAGGGATCTCAATTGATCATCATACAAATAAAAAATGCATCGAACAGAGGTTCTAAGTAAGTATTAGGTTAGATCGGTTTTGTTTTCATTTTTATTTTGTCAATTTACACTTACAATTTGAATATATTAGATTTCATTTTGTGAAATTAAATTTGAATTTCTATTTAGTTTTGTTATATAGATGGATACATTGGCAGTTTCATTACAATTAGATGATTGTGAATTTCAATTAGAGTAAAGTAGGTAATTTTTGTTTTTATTTCTAATTCAAGATTAATGTAGGATGCTTTAATTTGTTTTAATTAATTGTTTATTGAAATTTTCATTTTCTTGTTCGATTTTCTATTATGTTTTTAAAAATAGTTTAATCCTTTAAATTTAAAAATATTTATAAAAAAAAAATTGAAATCTTGATATCTTTTCAGTTTGAATTTTCTTTTTATTTATTTTTTCTAGGAATAAAAAATATATATATATAAATTTAGATTCTTTTAAATTTTAGAACAATTAAAAAAGAGATAAAACAAAAAAATTATACAAACAAATATTAATTTTTTTATTCTTTGCTTTATTATAGAATGCTTGTTTTAAATCTTAGTTTGTAAAAAATAAAAATTTAGATTTAGTTTATAAAAAGTAAAATCTATATAATAAAAATGCTACCCTTTCATTAACATCTTTATAATTTTTGTTGGGAATAAAAAATTATTTTATATCTGCTTTAAAAACAAAATTTAAAAAGAGAATATAAAAAAATTTAAGTCTCTTTGTTAAAGTTTTTAGTTTCAATAGGGTTGTAATACTAATTTGATAAAACCTGAAGACATTAGACATTAGGATATAATAAAAATAATAAACATTATATATATATATATATCTATATATATATATATATATAGATATATATATATATAAACAATGCAACATGTAATATCCGTGAGATGTAGAATAGTTGGTGGCTGGGTTTGGTTAAGACGCCCCCTAAGCTGGAAGGTCGTTGATTCTAATCCTGTCGAATACCAAAAAATCCAACCATGTTAAGGGTTGGTGCAGTCCAGGCCAGGTGCGATCCCCGGGTGATTTTGACGGCTTAGATTACTTAGCCAATGGAAACGCTGCTAGTCAGGGAGGTTCCACCGCTTTGCCAAAAAAAAAAACCGATGCAACATGTAATATTAATGTATAAAAAAATAAAAAATAAAAATTATAAAATAAATAGAATAAAAAGATTGCTTCATCTTTTTATGCGCACTTGTAAACAATCGGCCATATGAAACCTGCAAATAGTCTTCCATACAAACCTGCAAACGAAACCTGCAATTAAAACAAATATACAAAGATTTCTTAGATTTGTTCGCCATCTATTGCCCCCAAGATTCGATCTGTGCGTCCAACCTATCATTCGATCTAACAAACCTGTAAACATGAAATAAAAATGAAAACACACATAAAAATAAAATTAAAAAAATAAAGCATGTCATTTAATATTTTATTACTATCAATTATACCCGTTTAAGATAGTGTTGCAGCTTTGTTATGCTCGTGGAGAATTTAAAGGAAGAACCTAGCTGTCTGTGAGAAAAATTGGGAGGTAAGCGTGAGGGATGTTCTGATATTTCTCTAGGTAAGAACGATGAATGATATTATGATATTCTACTCTGTCGCCTCAGTCGCTCTTCATACATCTCATCCTTTAAACCTACAATTCAATTTTGATTGGCGTACCCGTTTCCTCCACGATCTTCTCTTGAATGAGTAATGCGTTTGTAGCAGAGGCATCCTTATTCTCTCTTGCAAATAGACACCTATTCTAGTTGTACTCATCTTTATCACTAGTGAGTCACTTGCACACTATTGAAATGGAGATATCGATGGTCCAACAAGCAACCACTAACTGCTCGAACTTACAGTTTTGATAATTTATTTAACATTGAGAAACACAAACTATCATGGTGGATAGTACACCATCCCATGACCACACCTCAGGCATAACAAAAAAGGGGGCTGGAATCATGGGCTAGGGATAATCCAAATCTTATGGCCATCCATTTAATGGATGTTTCTATTTTTAGATTGAATAATCTACACTAGAATATTAGATTATAAAGGGAGTCGATTTATGCATGATGGTGGTAGATTTTTCATAGACGTGGAACTTAAAGCATTAAATTTTCTAACCACAACCAATCAAATAGTTAAACAAATCTTGGTTTTGTGGAACCAACTCCTACACTTAACGTAAACATAAATAAATCATTCCTTATCTTCTCATATTTTTTTGCCAGTGATCTGCTCTAAAAATTTTGTGTGCTCCATTTTTTTATGCAAAAAGTGATTCCTATCAAAGCTATTCTTTAGGGTGTGTTCATAATGTTATTGAAATATCCTCCCAGTAGATCCATATTATATTTATCCTACTATAGTAAAATCTGCTTCGTTAAGGAGCACCCCTCCTTTTGATTGACAATTATATCTCCTTATATTAGTAAAGACTCCCAAAATAGTTTCCTGAACAACTGCTAAATAAATCAATTTCTCTCATGAAATGGGTCATCGAATCGTAGGTTCCTACATTTTTTTCCATAAATCCTCAATTTTCTAGAGATATTAACCCAATCCTCTTACAAGTCTGAAAATAACACTGGACATCAAATGTTTTTGAACACCCTCACTATACACCTGTGATAAATGGCCATATCTTTCAGTTAGCTTCCATAGCATCTTTTATTTTCCCATAACCTATAAATGCTTCTTTGCCTTCACCAATATTCCCATCGCTTGAGCATGTCACTGTTCATGTCGACATTGCTCTCATATGGCAGTGTCTACATTCTTCGTATTCAAGTTTGAAGAAAAAGGAACTTTGATAACAGTCAATCGTTACAAGTCCAAAGATCAAGTGGGCAAGCGTTATTGATCCTTTGTTCCTTTGATCCAGTAAAGTCGATAGGATAATTCTTTTGAATGAACCTATACTCATGTACAATCAAATCCTACCCTTTGTATATACTCGACTCACATATTGCTGATCTATTCAACCATGTGGTCTGGCCTGGCTTTTCCATGCCTAGAGCGCCCTTGTTTTGAAAGCCAGTGCTCAATTGCTGGGTTTCATAAGGTTGGGATCAAAAAAACATAGATATTTTATTCGTAAAAGGGAGAAGGATTAAAGCCACCCATAACTACAAACTTTGTTTAAATTCCTCGCCTCGTTGTGGTGGTCGCACTATAGCTCTACTTGCAGGTAGATAAAGTTGGTGAAACTACTGCTGCAACTAGGTCTGTGTTGAATTTGTCTCTCACAAAATCAATAAGAAATTGCAAATCACTTGAGAGATAGCATATTCATGGTATGTTGAGCTCTGCAAAATGATGGAATAGCCTACCCATACAATTCTCATGAGTTTTTGAGATAAAAACAAACCCATTCTAACCTTAAATAGGCTTTGTTACGTAGGTTATAATTTCTACCGCATATATACAATTGATACATTCACATCATGTTCACAGGTGAGAGATTCTCATTCAGGTAAATGTAACTCAGGTGAGATAAGTCCCTCACCAATGAAATGCTAGATGTGCATTGGGGATATCCAATCTATACGCCGCTTTTGCGAGAGAGTCCATAGGGGGTTTTTAGCAATAAATAGAGGGTACACTATGCTTGTGGCTTTCCTCACCTTTAAATGTCAAGTGAGTCATCCTTCCTCTTAAGATAACTAATTAGTCAGTTACCTTACCTCCTTAGGTGATAAATAATATAAAAATGAGTATACCAGATGTGATCCTACGGCTGCTTTCGGTATTCTCATGGCACCCAGGGAAAGGGATAATAAAGGGAACCTCTAAAACAAGCTTATTTTTTATCGCATTTAAACTTAAAATGCACATAGAATGGCTTACCATCGCCGGTCACATGTGCATGAACTCGGAGTTTATACAAACATAACATAGCCGGCGGGCTCCAATAAATGTCATTTACCTTTTTTTAAATTAATATATATATATATATATATATATATATATACAAAATAAAAACTTGAAGAAAAACATTACACATGCATTTGCATTTTAATTAGTTAGTATGTATATTAATTTTTAAATAAAAAAATTGAAAAAACAAAACTTTTAATGACAATCTTTGTTAATATAACCTAAACAAAAACCATCAAATCACTTTCACATAATAAAATGTAATTTAGTCTATGTGTATTGTTTTTTATAAATCAATAATTTAAATAAGAAAGGTGTTATAATAATAAAATAACAAAAAAATTGAAAAATATATCAATAAATAATAAAGTCACACAAAGTTTTTAATATATGGTTTATTGTTGTTTTAAAATTGTTTTGCACAAATACGTTAGTTAAGAATTTATTTTTGTTTTTATTCTAATTATTACAAAAAAAAACACATGCAAAGTAATACCTACCAATTCATTTTTCTTTACCAATTATTGCGATCAAGTACTTGTGCATTGAAGTACATTTGTCTATTGGTTTTATTTGTAGCCTTATTGGGTTTAAGGAAAATATGATTCTTCGCTCCTTATGTTTATTATTTCCATTTTCAATTTTTGATGCAAGTGCAAATAGAAAATAAAAATAAATAAAAATAAAGATGAGTGATGGTACTTCCCTGCTCTCTATGAGATATAGAGTACTCTTGATTAGTAATAACGAGCATGTTCATTCATGTTTTCACTATGACAGTAAATATATGATGTAAGTATATATGGTGATATACATATTTTAAAGAAGTTAGTTTTTTCTTGTTGACTGTCAAAATATAAGAAAAGCAACAGTTGGAATATTAAACAACAAGCATTGAACTTTCCTTGTGCCTGCTGCCACCTATATTAATGAATGAATACCATCTTGATCTCATTAAATTGATAATCGTCCACTAATTGAAAGAAATTTTGACAATATTGAAGCCCGATATAAAAATTCTAAGTCACATTCTGTTTCATCTTCTTTGAAATTGAAGGCAACTGCTGTCGTAGCTAAGCCTTCTTCATGATTTTTATTTTTTTCTACACAGTGGGATCTGGCACATTTTCTACTGGGGGGAGTATTCACATGGTCATTGAAACTGCTAAACTTATCATAAAAAATCACTTGTTTGCATACTCTTCTCTATTCTAGATCATTAAGATAGTCTACTTTTTAGAGGGGTCGGCCACTCAAAGGGTTGACTCTCTCTCCCTATGGCGCAATCATTATATACAGATGCATATTCATATCTATATAAATAAACTTATAAGATTAAAAAGCACATAAACATTTGTTTTTTTTAAATCAAATTTAAAAAATAGATATACAAAAATACTGCAATAATAACAATACAAAAAATAAAAAATAAAATAAAATTAAAAGCTAATCATATAAATAAATACAAATTATTATTAGGTAATAAATAAAATCATAAAATTTTAAATTTTAAATGAACTTGGAAATTTCTCAAGATTTTATGATTACTATGCTAACTTGTTTTTTCAAGTCACTCAGAAACAGGTTTCAACAAGAAGGGTTGATACTTTCAGGTAGAAGAGCATTTTTATTTATTCACTTTAACTTTTTATTAAGCATATATTTTCCTATATTCTCAATGCTCTAACAAGTTTGTTGTAGGAAAAATGCTAACCTCTTTTGTAGATTCAAAGACAAACGAATGGCATTTCTACAATCGGAGAAGATTTTTCAGAAAAATGTTCCATTGAAAGCTTGACAAAGCTAAGTTTCCACTATGTATGTCATGACATTTCCTGCCACAATGAAGCCTTTCAGTGACCAATCACGCCATGTCATGATTACTTACCCTTTATCCTTCCAAGCTTATCCATCATCCATACCAATCTACTTTTTCCCTTCCTTATACATCATGATTTCCCGCATGTCTACCTTTTTGAGTCACACACATTTTTCCTCATTTTCAGTTTATATTTTTCCTTTCGAATAAAACCATTCAGCTTCCTTTCCATGACTGTATTGTTTTATTATTTCTTCTGTAAAGACTATTTGACCGTGAGATCTTTCATCTATAGTCCTACCATTCATTATGTGCAACTCATGCTGACTGATGTGGGATTCCTTAAGGCACACCTTTCAACAAGTCTTGCCCCATAGACCTTAGTACCTTATTTGGGATAGAGACTAGAGTTCATATTTAGTACCTTGAGGCTTGCATGCCTTAATGGAAAGCTCTCTCACTGACAATCATGGCAATACATCAATGTCCCTTGATCGTTAGATCTTGCAAGTGGCTTGACATCAACTCCTTTATTCACACTTTGCATGGTGTAATTAGGTACCTTGGCACTCATTGACATCAATGGTTAGATTGCCTTGCATTGGTTAACGAGATTCATTAATGGTCGGTAATCCAATGATTTATTTCCATGTTCGACATCGACACATTTATTCACATGGTAAGAATTGTACCATCGGGTTTTGTAGCAGGTGAAGACTATATACTTTTCATGACATCATCAATAGTTTTACAAAAGCATACTTCTAGCCATATGAGACTACTACATTTCTATTTTTAGCTCTCATCTTCTACTTCAGCCAACCAAGCACCAGTTCAGATCATTCACTTCACATTCTATGATCCAACAGCAGCCACATTTCTCTTCCATAACTCATTAGCTTCTTGGGTAAGTGGAGGTATGTTGTTTTCTAATATTTAAACATGTAATTACGTAAATACTAGAAAATGAATGAATTTGGAAAATTCCCTCATTACATTCCCTTTCTTCTTTTCATAAACCTAATCTATCTTACGTTGGTGGGGGGCTATTCATTACCATTTTACATATTCATCATCTCATTTACATTTAATCAACATGTCTATCCCAAACTATGCATGATTCATAACTATTAAAAGGATTTTTTCTATACACCGATGGTTTATCATTTTTAATGCATGTATACTTTTAAAATATTATGTATTGTAGCCAAAATACAAATAAAACAAGAAAATGTTGTTAACACAAGAACCAACCACAAAAAAAAAAAAAAAAAATATATATATATATATATATATATAACAGTTGCCTCTCATGCATTTTGTTGGGCTCTAGGTCAGACCCGGGTGTTATACCATTAACTTCGCACCAACAAAAGACCCACAGTGTTGGCCCTTTCGGCAACAGCCTGTGAACAGGCTGCAGTCTCACCCAAAACAGCTATGGGGAGCCGCAGAATCAGATTTTTGCAAGCAGAAGAGGGATATTACTATACCTTTAGCCTTTAACAATTTATAATCATATAACACAGTGCTTTGACTATCAAATATATAGCTTCGCAGTTAGATAACAACAATTACTTGCTTAACCCTTAACTGGGAATTCACAACAAAGTTAGTATTTTAGCAGTGATCTTACTTATCAGATATATACTTATCAATGCATAAAAGAACATAGAAGAAATAACACAAAGAACCACAACACAAGATATAATGTGGTTCACCCTCAGTTTAGGGGCTACGTCCACAGAACTGTGTTTTATTCAACTATTTACAAAAACCACAGTTTTGATTTGTGCACTCAGCTGCAGATCTCCTCAAGTCCTCAAAGCCGCACACATAGCAGCAGGCCTCTGTGCACACAGCTACAGATCTTCCTTAGCACAAAAACCCTCTATGCACACAACTGCAGAGGTCGTCCACTCACACAACTGGGACTTAACCTTCTTACAAAACCCTTAGACATCTCTTAGCTTCACATTACATTAGCATCATAATATAATTGTCAAAATACTAACCCTACTTCTTTACATAAGTGCCTATTTATATAGTGCACTATTACAAAACCATGGAATTAAACCATGGGCACCCCGAAACCCTAAACCCTGGACTTAAACCATGGGTTTATTACAAAAAGAGGGCTTTGACTCAACCCCGACACCCCTAAGACTATTTTGAGTCATAACTCCGCTTACAAACTTCCACAAAATCCGCGGAGTTACCGAAACTAGAGACCCTTAAGGTGCGCGCCCCAACAAGCCCCTAAGACTCACCAATGTCCCGTCCCGGGACACTCTGCTGCTCTTTTGGTGGAAGAATATTATTTGTGAAGATAGTGAACTGATTGTTGAGGATGTGCATGATGTCCTCAGCTACTTTCTCCTTTTCCACCAACTCCTACAATGCTACGGATGATACTTCACTGGCATTTTCCTGTGCAAATGCATCATATTCCTTCAGGACTTTGAGCTGGCTATCCATAGCAGTACTCAACTCCAAAGCATCACTGACAAGTGGCTGCATAGAATTTTCCAACTCTATTACTTTCACTCTACACGACTCAATTTCCTGCTGGAGTTCATTACTTCGCTTTACCTTGAGCATTTTCTGTATAGGAGGCAAAGTCTTAATTTCCGCTTTTACTGCATCCAGCTCTGTCTGTTGCTGCTTGATGGTTTCTTGCAGCTGTCCCATTTCTGGATGTTCGTGAAGGGTTGTCTAGGCCTCTACACTTTCTTCTAGCAGCTTTGCTGCGCTGCCCACAATATCTGAGATTTTCGCTGCTGAGGCCTGAATGTCTGCGCGGCGCTATTCTCTGACCTCAGGTGGACTCTCTGGAGTGATGCGAAGTTGAAGCTCCGCGATCTGAGTCTCATGTTATGCCTTTAAATTTTTAATTTCACTGCGAGACTGTTGTGCATAATCTTTCATCCTAACTATTCTTTGTTCTTGCTCTTCCTCCAGCTGTACGTCGAAGTCAGGAAGACTTCGACATGCCTCATCCAAAACTCGTACTAGTGTAACCTGCTTACGTTCTACATCCCTCTTTCTCTACTCCACTCCCTCCAGCTACACTGTGAGGCCCTACTACTAACTTATGGCATTTTCCAACTGCATTTGGGAATAGTGGTCGCGTGCCTAGAGTTCCTTCATAACTGCTGACTAGTAGAGATGTAGCTCCATCATAGACATCTTAGTGTAATCTATTCCAACCTTCATGCTCATCTCCGAACGAGACGCTGTGTTAGTTAATATGAGGGCTGCACTTGACACTTGGCCTTTGTTATCTCTGGCTAGCCATTGCCTTAGTTCTGGCTGCGCGCTTACTAGGGTACTGCTTTCTGCAGCGCCAGTCACTGATTTTTCTGCTAAGTCCTTCAACTTTGAAATCGTGTTTTCTACGCCAGTAAGCGCAGTGAGATGCATATCTGTAAACTGTGACCACTTGCTAGTTAATACTTTTGTAGACTTCGTCAAATCCTGATCAAGATCTTCCAGTGTCATAGCAGGCTCTTTGTCAATATCTTTTTCCTTTGACGATTTTTCTTTCTTTCTAGACTGAGGTTTGGTCACTTCCTGTCCTTCCGGTGACTTTCGCTTCTCTGGCCGATTGGGGTCTGAGATGGTTTTAACCGAATCCTCTTCCTCTGCTTCATCTCCACCATCTCCACCCTGGTTGCTTTCAGTCTGTTGCGAATCAATTTGTTCTTCACTGTCCTCTGGTGGGTCTTGCTGCTGCGTCTGACTAGGGCCTGTGCGCAAATTGGTAACTGGGGGAACTGGAATGGTGGGTTTTGTTCCTGTATCTTTCAACCATTCAGCCGGCCATTGCTGAACTACTGCACGGATGTCTTCCTCATTTACTACATATGGTAACTTGAACCATTGATGGTTTTGATTTGCGTGGGCCTGGATGAAAATATGATGCATGTCGGCACCGAAGTTGGTTGCGCCGTCATATTGAGAGAATAACTCATTACTAAGCCGTGGTGTTTTTGTGATATCATACGAGATACTCATCATATAAAAGGAAAATACATAGTTTTTCATCTGCTATAGGGTTTTATCTTGTGAAACCCACAGAGATGTGTACCTAGCTGCGCCAGGCATGGTCAGAGGTACAGCAACAAACTGTGCCTCGGTAGGTTCTTGCCATCCTACCAGTGTGATAAGGATTATCATCCATGAGTAGTGAAAGGGCCTACCTTTATCTTGTGCATCGCGAGCGTCTTCAAGGAATTCCTTCGCAATGTATGCTGCCCAGTTGTAACTGTAGGCTTCGGCACAGTTCACAGCAATTTTGATAACCGGGGCAGGCACTTCATTTGGTCTGCATTTTCGTATGAGCTTGCATGCTAAGAGCTTAGCTGCGAAGCGAATATTCTGGGGTGGAATCATGGAAGTGTGATACCCTCGTTTCCCCTTTGTCAGGTCAAAGCGGTCCTTCATGCTTTGTACGAGCTTCATATCTTCATGCTTTGAAGGAAATTCGGTCCCCGGATCAGGCCCCGCTATTGGTAATCCTGTGATCCTATGAATGAGCTCACCATTGATAGGAATTATCTTTTCTCCTATCCATAGGTGGTTGTCATGTACTAATTCCAGTAGCTGCTTGACCACTATGGTCACCTGTGTCCTGCGACCAAAATGGGGAACATCGAGCATTTTCAGCAGACCAGCTTGATCCAAGCCAGCAGCCCACTGTTTCACTTCGAATAATGTTGCTCCAGTATCAAGGTATTTGACAAAGTGCAAGTATGTTCTGGGTGTGAATTGTGGAAACTTCCCACGATCATTTGTATCGTGGTCTGCATGCTTAAGCCGGTCTATTTTCCCGGTCATGGTCCCAACTAGCTACACACTCGGTGGTAGAAAAGGGGTGCATAATGTGAACTTATTTGTTCGCCAAGGTGGCTGAAATCCTGGTCGAACTGGCAGAAGATATGGTGGACGTTGCGGTGCAATGTTCTCATCCTCTTCAGGCAGGAGCTCTGCTGAACCAGACGGAGCCATCTCAGGTTCCTCCAGTGTTTTCCCTGATTGCTTGTGTCTATCTTCGTTGTGCTTAGAACGCACTTCAGGCTTAAACTTCTTTCGGGTAGATCGTGTCTGCATTGGCTGAGTCAGTGCTGGGGAGGTTTCTTCACAGGGCACAGACGCAGGTGGATTGGCGAAAAGGCTCTGCATACCCCTCTGTTCAAATTCTATTAATAGGTCTGCAAGTTCGCAATCAGCTGACATGGGTTCAATTTTGAAACTCAAGGAAATGCATAATGCGATTTCCCCATACCTGGGTGTCTTCTTATACAATCCATCGACCAAATCTGCCATAAATGTGCATTGAAGGCACCAAATCTAACAGAGATCCTATTCCCATGGTGTTAGATTTCCTCAGATCTCATTAGTACAGGCAATTAAGGTAATTAAAGTATCGGTGCCACCAAATCGGCAGTTTTCCAACGGTCGGATTTTAGGCTTCGCCACATTTTTGTTCTTCGATGCAACCAGTACTGCAGCTGCATCACAATAAGGACTGTCGACACCACATTGACCTTCGGCACATCCTGGCAAACTATGCGACAAAGCTGTGAGATTCGATCCCTTAGTTTTTTGTTCCTTCCAACCAGGTTGGTACTCGGCTATTTCTTTGTCACTAAACACATTAGTTGCGTCCAAAGCAGGACAAACCTCATTAATAGAAAATGTCAACAAAAAAATATCAACAATAGTATCCCAACTTATAGTACCATGGCGAAGCTCGACCTCTGCATACCAGTTCTATGCTATAGGCGCCAGGGTGTGTACAAACCTATGTACCCATTCTTCATGAGGTACATGCTTCCATGCTTCATAACACTGCTCCAAATGTTCCTATGGGCTATTCTGACCATCGAACCTACGTCGCACCTCCTGATGTTGATCCATGAATCTTAGGCGAAGAGATTTATGAAAATATTCCCAACTATGAATATACTTTCTGTGGCCATTCCACCATCTAGCTACTGTGGCTCTGAATGCTGCATCTAGAGCCTGTATTTTTTGTGAATCAGGCACTTGTTCTAAGAACTGTTCAATAAATTCACCTGGATCTATCAGACCATCATAGGTAGGCAAAGCTCTTGTCTGTGTGCTAAGCCATCTGAGAGACTTATTAATTCTTACACACCGATGTCCATGTAGCTTGTATAGGTGATTCTACCAGTTCTCTACACCTTCATCAAAATCATACATACAGCAACTATCACACTGCCACTCCATTATGCCTTCAGTAGTAGGTTCAACATAATCTTCTTCCTTAGCTATGATGTTGTAGATGTGATCCAGAATATCCTGATCTTCCTCTCTGACTGGTTCTGTATACATTGCTCCTTGAGAAGGATCCAATGGTACTATGACTCTCAAACCCTTCCCTTCAAAAGTCATCTGTCTCTTTTTAAGATTGATAACTGCATCATTATTTATTGCCCACTCAATTCCTAGCAAGGCTGGATAGGGGTTGCTATCATCGATTATCTCAATAACTTCGAAGCATGCTAAGGTACTAACTCCAGCTATATCCATTGGTACACTAGGGAATCTTCCAAGGGGCATAATCCTCTACTGATTGGCTAATCTCAACTATATAGGGGACCAATCAAGGGTAGGTTTTCCCATTTGTTTCCATGTTTTCTTATTTAAAATATTGACTTCTAATCCCAGATCTAAAATGATATCCTTCATGTCATACTCTCCTACCTGAGCATGCAATCTCATTTCTCTTCCAGTTCTTCTAACTCTACTAACAGGTTTTTCCTTATCAGAGCTTCGCTGAGGTTCACAAGACTGGATAACTTTCTGTAATTCATTCAGGGAATTCTGATTTCTTAACAACTTGATACAACTCTATAGAAATGATGATAGAGTACTTACTTGACCTTGTGAAACTTCTTGGATTTGTGACTGCTGTCACTGCTGCAGCTTGGTTGCTACCAATGTTTCTGGATCAGCAAAGTCTTGTTGAGATTCCAGAAAGGTTTCTTTTTCTCTTCCAACATCGAAGGATGGAACTTTATCTGGGGCCTTGTGGACCCAAGCTTCGTTAGACTGTTTCTCCTTACTTTGCACTTGTGGCGTAGCTCCACTCCTTGTAACAACATTAATGGCTGGGACCGGTCTTTGCTCTACAGTAATCAGCTGAACATTCTAACTAGGTTTGTTGTTTCTTTCTTGGATCTTAGCTATCAACTGTGGGCACTAGTCAATGACATGATCGACTGCTCTGCAATATCTACATGTCGTAGTGGGGTTTTGACAGTCTCGAGCTAGATGTCCTGCCTGATTGCAGTTATAGCAGATAACCTGGCCATGACCTCCACCAGGCATACCACGACCACGGCCTCTGAAACTACCTTGACCACCCCGGTAACCATATCCATCATTTCCTTGTGCATCAGGATGGACCCTATAAGTGTCATGGGTTCGCTCTCTCATGAGGTCGAAGCTGCGACATTCATCTTCATTGTGGCCAACTGACTTACAAAACTTGCAGTAAGGGTTCTTCGGGACTTGAACATACCTCTACAACAGATAGCAATCTTTAGGTTGATGTTGGCTAGTTGTTCGATAGATCTCACAATATAGAACAGTAGGATTCAACGAGTTTGGTGCACCAGTATTCAGATAGTTTCTCAACGCCGGACACTGGTATTTGTCATGGACTTCTATTCGACATCGTATACACCACACATCTTCGTGGATGGATTTCCCCTTCTTCATGTCGCGGAGCTCTAAATCCATTTCCGCCAACTGCGCTTGTATTTGAGCTATGCCAAAGTTATCTCCGACAGGAGTTGTTTCAAGCTTCATGGCAATCTCCAAAGCCTCTTGTTGATCACCAACCTTCTATTGCATGAGTGGAGTTATGATGTGAGGTAATAAAGCCGTAATGAACCACTCCTTATGTTGTTCCGGTCCAATCGTAAAGCTATCCTAATCTAGCAGAACTTTGAATCTCTGATCAAAGTCCCAAACGGATTCACTGCATCACTGCCGAATCTCCTTCAATTTAGTGATGCACTGTGACTCTGATTTAGGATTCTTAAATTCTCTGATTAGTGCTGCCTTAATGTCAGCCAAGATAGGATTCTGAGTGCTAGAAAACTTCATAAACCAAGTCAAATCTCGGTCTCTGAAAGAAGTAACCAGCTACACTCTTCTGACATCTTGGTCCATAATGTTCTTCGCGGTCCACACAGCTTCGCATAAAAACTAGAACTGTTCTGGATCCTCTCATCCAGTTACTTTGACAACTGGTAGTTTGATTTCATCGTTCACATGGGCCATCTTGGATCCAGGGGGGGAGGGAGGGGGAGGAGGAGAACTTGCTGGGGTAGATTAACCTACGACAGGGATACTTAGGCTAGGGTTACTTTCAGACTGCAACAGGTTCTCTGGGATAACAGGTCTTCGCTGCGGGGTTACAGGAGGGTTTCTAATAGAGGGTGTTTCTACGGACTCAGAGACGTCTGGACTTAAAGGGGTATACTCAGTATCTTGGCTGAGGATATAGGACCCAAGATCTCTCTTGTATATTTTACCGCTTTGCAGCAAACCACCTTGCTCGTCGAAGTCACTTCCAATCATAGGTTAGCAATAATAGATGTAACAATCTGATTCTATAAGCAATATTCATTTTTCAGCCAATATCATTTTAATATTCAAACTAAATGAATTCAAGTACTTACCCCTTGGTCCTTTAAAAATTTGTCATTCAGCTTTGCTGAAGGAGGTAGTTGTGTCGATGGCAACCTCCGTCACAAATGCCTCAAGGGTTCGCGCTATCCAGAAATCGATATCGCGTGAGATCGTGTTGTTCACCCTTTTCAATATAGCAATTCTTGCTGGGGTCCAGGGAAGAAACTGATCTTCTTGGAAGTTCGTCCTTCTCTCTGTCAACCTGGATAACCACTGGTGCAATTCTATGTGTATACTACCAAAGAAAATTTCATAAACATCAGAAAAGACGTACCTTTGCAAAAATATGTTCGCGCTATAACGAGGATCCTTGTTTTCTTGTTCTGTAAACTTCAAATAGGTCTCTTCGATCCAGTCACCAATTTCTTTTATGTAGGGCCTCCAGAACATAGCCCTGGAGGTATGACGTAGATTCCTCTTAAACAGATACTGAGTTCAATCGGAAACAGAACCAATTTGTTGGGCTCTAGGGCAGACCCGAGTGTTATACCATTAACTTCACACCAACAAAAGACCCACAGTGTTGGCCCTTTCGGCAACAGCCTACGAACAGGCTGCAGTCTCACAAGAAACAGCTATGGGGTGCCACAGAATCAGGTTTCTGCAAGCAGAAGAGGGATATTACTGTACCTTTAGCCTTTAACAATTTACAATCATATAACACAGTGCTTTGACTATCAATTATATAGCTTCGCATTTATATAAAAACAATTACTTGCTTAACCCTTAACTGGGAATTCACAGCGAAGTTAGTATTTTAGCAATGATCTTACTTATCAGATATATACTTATCAATGCATAAAAGAACATAGCAAAAATAATACAAATAACCAGAACAAAAGATATAACATGGTTCACCCCCAGTTTAGGGTCTACGTCCACAGAACTGTGTTTTATTCAACTCTTTACAAAAACCACAGTTCTGATCTGCGCACTCAGCTGCAGATCTCCTCAAGTCCTCAAAGTCGTGCACATAGCAGTAGGCCTCTGTGCGCATAGCTGCAGGTCTTCCTTAGCACAAAAACCCTCTACGCACACAGCTGTAAAGGTTGTCCATGCACACAATTGGGACTTAACCTTCTTACAAAACCCTTAGACAGCTCTTAGCTTGGCATTACATTAGCATCATATGATAATCGTCAAAGGCCTAATCCTACTTCTTTACATAAGTGCCTATTTATATAGTGCACTATTACAAAACCATGGACTTAAACCATGGGCACCCCGAAACCCTAAACCCTAGACTCAAACCATGGGTTTATTTCAAAAAGAGGGCTTTGACTCAACCCCGACACCCCTAAGACTATTTTGAGTCGTAACTCCGCTTACAAACTTCCACAAAATCTACGGAGTTACCAAAACTAAACACCCTTAAGGTGCATGCCCCAACACATTTCAAAATCATGGAATGATTTTCTATTACATACCATCATCATGCAAAGCCTTAGCTACAAGCCAAAATTTTTGAAGGAATCAATGCATAGTTGCATGAGGACATGCAAACAGTCAAGTTTGGGGGTATGGTGAGCCACAAAAAGACCACATTTTATTCATCATTTTACACATTATTTATAACCTTATTCCATTATATTCTTCCATAAAACCATTAACATTCACCACTTTCATAATAAATATGGGTTTATATTTCCATTTTCCAAAGCATTTGATTTTTTAGTATTTCGAGTGAATTTATGGTTAATTATTGAGAAAAATAACATAGTTTTTAGTATACTTTAAATTTGGGTGAGTTTGGTGATGTGTACAGGTGTATTTGAAGACTTTAGCAAGCTCAAAAGTGGCCAGCTAGCCTTAGATCCAAATTTCATCTTCTAGATATGAGCTAACTTCAAGGAGAACATCATGGACATGTGGAGAGAATACCTCATCCAATACTTGGTTGAGGATTTAAAGGGATGAGTTGTATATTTGTTGAGGATTTTAAGGGACAGGTTGAGAGCATAGTGGATCTATAATTATGATCATTTATCTTGAATTCAAGTATAAATAAGAGGGCTCTCTACTCATTTTGGTTAGAGGTCTCTCCAGTGGTTTGGTAGTAGAGAATAGTTCAGAGTTAGTCATAGAATAGAATTTTTGATTGTTATGTAATGGAGATGATTCTTAATGCACATCCTTTGAATCCTCCATGTTAATATAGATTTTTAGCAATTTCTTTCTTATGAGTTCTTAGTATAGAATTTCAATTAATTTCTTTCTTATGAGTTCTTAATATAAAATTTCAGCTATTTCTTTATTATGAATTTTCAGCATTGATTTGATGTGAGCTCACTAGTTCTTGTTAATTTCTTTATACTAGTTTATTTCATGCAATTTCAGTTCTTCTTTACCAAGTTAATTTATTCAATTTCTTGTTTTCTGCAATTAGATTTATTCTTATATCATTTCCTGTCTTAATAACTTAGGTTCAACTTCAGTTATAGATTAAGTTCAACAACATTCTGCCCCTGCATATGTTTTTTTTGTTCCTGACAAGTTTACGCTCTCTCCGGGTTGACAATTAAATCGTTGGAATTTTGTTATAATTTGTTTAATGTTTTTTTCCAACACCCACCATCTCCCCACCTTGTATGTTGAGGCATCCTCCGTACTATCAAGCCTATGGAGAGGCGGTACCTGTTAAGAACCCATGTCAACCCTCCTATCTATTTTGTTAGTATATTTTATCGAACACATATGCTTTGTAATTCATCCCATCAGTATGTTGTATTATCCGACATTCATGGGGATTAAGTAATAGTTTTTAAGTTGTCTAGATATTATGTTGCATTATCCCACATTCATGGGGGGTAGTAGTTGTTTATATTATACTTAGTATATAAGTATGTGTTGAGGCTAATGAAAGCATCGGAGAGTTATTTTGTATTGAGCTTCCTCAAAGGAGGTTTCCCCCTCAAAGTGACCCGTAATCAATAAAATCTCTTTTGTGCTCCAATATTTCTGTTATATCATGCATTTTGATTGTTCATTGCAGGAGGTTCTCCACATCTGGTATCAGAGCACTTTCCTTGACACAAGTTGTCATTTTTTTTTTTGAAAAAAAAAAGGGGACAAAATTGGGTGGCGACTTTCATATCCAATTTTGAAACTTTATGTGCATATTCAAGAGAAATAGGTTGCATATCTAAATTAATCTTTCAAAAAAAAAATCATCTCATTTGGAGTTCTAAAAGTGGAGATATCATGGATTTAAAATCAGCAATTTTTCATAATTTCAGTGACGGCCGCGGAAATTGCAGAGCAAAAATATTTTGACCAGGTGCCCAAATTTCTATTCTAAATTTCAAGCGTAGAAACATAGTGGTTGTTCCAGTTCCAAAAATAGTCTATAATAGTGATTCTCAGCAATATAGATTGGGTTATGCTCATTTTAAAAGTTTTCGTCTCAAACCTTAGCTCTAATTACGGGTTTTTTAGCATTGCATGGAATTTTTGCAACATTTTTTTCTGGCAATGTGACTATTGTAGTAGTTCTTCTTCTTGCAGTGGTATTTTTCATTTGGATCAGGGAATAAACCCTATCCACTTAACTGTGGGAATTACTTGGGCATAGCCCTAAAACTCATTGTGAGGAGTACCACAGGAACCCCAAAGTAGTTGGGCATTGAGAGAACCTACCAAGCGAAAAGGGAAATGACCCCCACTAGATTGACTAGATTCCTATCCGTGAGGAAAACCAAAGAGATGTCATTTTTGGCTAAGCAGTTAGCAGTTTTACATGTGCCGTGAAGTGAGGGGTACTACCCCAATGCTCAAGCTTGAGATAGCCTTGGTGGCTGAGTGACTACCTTTGAACCATTAGGAAGCTGAATATACCTGGGGTCCATATCGATTTACAATTGATAACATGCACAATTCTAGAATTGTCATAGATCATTTACTCCAATTCAAGTTGATAAAGCACAACTTTCTAGCACCGCCACATATAATTTCTTCAGAAAAAGTTAAAAAAAAATTCAGCTATATATTCCTTAATTTAGCTCTATTTCCCTTGAAAATTCACTGTAACCCATGTCATTTCATTCTACATATTTCGTTCATTGAGGACCCTATCCCAAGTCCACTTCCCGAATTTCACTTCTAAATTTCACATTTTTTGTTTCATTATCCCTCAGAAAGTGTCCACAACCTAGTTACCCACATGCATTTTTTCCAACTCAAAATTTTCCTTTTCTAAAACCCTCTTTGTTTTTGTTTTTCCACCCATTTCCAAAAAATAGAAAAATAACAACAACAACAACAACTTGCCTATGGTTGTCCCCCACGCAAGAGAAAATGGACAAATGGCGGAAGAACTTGTCACCCTCAAGACCAAAATTGAATGTCTGGATCAAATATTTCTCAACCTCCATCTTCGGTATTCATCCATGCGCAACCGGCAACAACTGAGTCTTCTGCAGGCACTGCGTTCTCTGCTTCCAACAACTTTTTGCACCAAAGATTGAATCCCATCACTTCAATGGTGATGATACAAGTGGATGGATACATGGAACATGAATCCCTTCAATAGTTCTATTGGTACATCAAGGATCATGAAGAGCCCCAATGAACTAATTTTTTCCAAGGATCCTTTTGCACCGATTTGGCCCTAGTGGTTTTGATGAATTCACATGAGCACTCACCAAAATTCGCTAGAATGGCACTGTGAGAGAGTATCAGATAGAATTTGAGAAGTTATTCAAGCACACAGAGGGATTTTCTAATGCATTCTACAAGAGTTTCTTTCTCAGTGGTATTAAGGATACAATCTGATCTAACGTTACAATGTTCTATCCCAACACAATGATGGAAATCCTAGGGTTGGCTAAGTTGGCGGAGGACAAGATTAGGGCTTAGCAACACCCCAAATCCACTTTTTTTCAATTCAAAAATATGGTTCCCCAAAGACATTCAATCCCTCTGACTCCTAGAACCACTCCTATCAAGCATTTGTCTAAAGCTGAGATGCGGGCACATAGGGAAAAAGTACTTTGCTATAATTGTGACGATAAATTCACCAGGGGACATCAATGTACTGAAAAAAATCCCTATCTCTTAGATGTGGCTTCTCCACCTGCACTTGAAATTTGTGACATTTCTTAGGATCTAGTAGACAATGAGGTCAACATTCTACAGCCACCTATTGACCCTCAGATTGCTAAACAAGTTGATTGTTTTGTCCATCTTTTCTCTAGCTTTAAAGTCATGGTTTCCAATGGGGGCACCTTACCTTGCAAAGGAAAGTGTCACAGTGTGTGTATATCTATTGGAGATTATAACTTGTACTCTAACATGTTTTCCATAACCCTAGGAGGTTTTTCTATGATTTCGGGCACTCAATGGTTACTCACACTTGGACCCATCTTATGGGATTTTGCTAAACTGTGGATACATTTTTTAGTCAATGGGAAAAAACACACATTCAATGGCTTACAACCAGGGTCTCTTAGCATCATCGATTCACATTGCATGGGAATGATCCTTAAGAATAATTCACATGGATTCATCACCTAGCTCCACTTCATTCAGATGCAACCTTGAGCAATCCCAAATACTCCCTTGGATATTTCATTCTGATGCACCCTTTACATGCCTGATTTTTCCAAGCTCTTCAATATTGAGACTAATGCTTGCGACAATGGACTTGGTTTTGTCCTCTTTCAAGATGAACATCCCATGGAATTCACTGGTAATTCCCTTCCTGGAAAGAATTTATCCACGTCCACATATGTGAAGGAAATGATGACTATTTTCATGTCGTACATAAATGGTGGCCATACCTCTTCGACAATCCTTCCTGCATCAAGACTAATCACCAGAGTTTGAAATATTTCCTGGAACAATGGGTCTCACCCCTAACACAACAAAAATGGGTTAGCGAACTCAATGTTTATGACTATGAGATCAATTACAAGAAGGATAAGGACAATATTGTGGTGGATACTCTTTCCTGCACATTTGATGGCCATGTCTCTCTTTCAGCTATTGCTATGCCTATTCCAACTTGGTTACACTCTGTTCAGCAAGGATATGTCAATGACTCCTCATTATCTGAAATCATCCAACCATTGGCTAGTAACCCTTCTTTGGTACTGCAATTCTCTTGGGATGGGTATTCTCTGAGATATAAGGGTCTACTGGTTCTTCCCTAGAGCACAGATATTAAACATGTAGTATTTTATGAACTCCATGCTTCTCCATCGACAGGGCACTCTAGGTTCATGAAAACATATGAGAGGGAAAGATGTCACTTATTTTGGAAGGGAATGAAATGAGAAATTCAACAAATGGTTTCTGAATATGCTCCTTGTCAGTGCCACCAAGGAGAAACTACACTCCTTTTTGGATTGCTCAAACCTTTGCCCATCCCTACAAGTATTTGGACATATATTTCGATGGATTTCATTCAAGAGCTCCCTAAATATGGAGGGAAGACTGTAATCTTGGTTTTGGTTGATAGGATCTCCAAATATCATCATTTTTGTGCTCTCAAACCTCCATATACCACCTCCTTAATCGTACAAATTTTCATGGACAAGAGATTCCTTCTTCATGGAATCCCTTCTTCCATTGTCTCAGACTGCAACGTACCTTTCAAAAGTCATTTTCTCCTTACTGACAACAAACTGAATATGAGTTTAGTTTATCACCCACCAATAGATAGTCCGAATGAAGTCATCAACAACTATTGGGAAACTTATCTTCGTTGTTTTACATCTGCAAAACAACATCTTTGTGAAAAGTGGCTCCCTCTTGCTGAATGGTGGTACAATACTTCCTACCATACTACATCTCAAATGCCTCCATATGAAGTAACTTATGGTCACACACCTCCAGTACTCCTTCTCTACACCCCCAGTAGTTCAACAGCTCAGGATGTTTACATGGTTCTTCGAAACCGACATCAGATTCTTCACCTTCTGCAGGACAATCTTCACATGGCCAGAACCCGCATGAAACACCAAGCCGATCAGCACCGTTCTCAGTGCACTTTTCAAGTCGGTGACATGGTTTTTCTTCGTCTGTAGCCTTACAAGCAATCCTCCTTGAAACTAAAAGGGAATAAAATGCTCGCTCCAAATATCTCTATTCCATATACAGTTCTTCAGAAGATTGGGTTTGTTGCTTATAAATTAGCACTTCCTCCTTCTTCTTGCATTCAACAAGTGATTGGAACCAACATCAGTGCAAAAATTGTTTTACCAGAATGGGATAATGAAGGATCCATCATTTTGGATCCAGTGACCATCCTCAATAAGCACACTTGTAATCTTCCCTCTCGGTCCATCACAGAGGTCTTAATTCAATGGCACAACATGCAACAAGAGGATGCTACATGAGAACTGCTCCTTCAGATTCAACAACAGTTTCCACATCTAAAGCTTTGAGGAAAAAGATTTCTTTTAAGAGGGAGGGGATGTTAAAAACCCATGTCAACCCTCCTCTTTATTTTGTTAGTATATTTTATCGAACGCATATGCTTTGTAAGTCGTCCCATTAATATGTTGTATTATCCCACATTCATGGAGAGTAAGTAATAGTTGTTAAGTTGTCTAGTTATTATGTTGCATTATCCCACATTCATGGGGGTAATATTTGTTTATATTAGAATTAGTATATAAGTATGTGTTGAGGCTAATGAAAGCATCAAAGAGTTATTTTGCATTGATCTTCCTCAAAGGAGGTTTCCCCCTCGAAGTGGCCCGTGATAAATAAAATATCTTTTGTGCTCCAATATTTATGTTATATGGTAAATTTTTATTGTTCATTGTAGGAGGTTCTCCATAGTACCATCCAAACTAGGGAATGGTGGCCCAATTTCAAAAGAAAAAAGAAGGTATATTTGTCACATATTGTTTGTTTAATTTAGTAGTTTTTTCTTATTGTTTATTCTATTGCTAATCGTTTATTTGTAGCTTTTTTTATCCATTTGAACTCTACCCTTATGTACCTTTGATGGAACGGAGGTGATTTTGCATGTAGTTAGGGTGAAAACCTAGCTACAAATACTAACACCTATGTTGCCTTATAATACGAAGTTTATCACTGGTAATTATTTTTTGTAAGTCCTTGAATGTTTCAGGTTTTGAATCCATTTCCCAATGGAGTTTTCTGTTTTTTTTTATTACACCCTTTAAAACCCAAACAACCCTTCCCTTGAGACATATAGCCTTATAATGCTTGTTTAAAGCCAAATGTGTATTTGAATAACCCTATGACAAAGAGAGATCCCTCTCTGACTGTATAGGCTAGAATACAGTCTAAATATTGGTTTGAAATGGTTACCCTAGTGATTTCCTACTACAACCTTAGGAAAATTATTGGGTGATAACATATTGGCATCATTTCTGAGGAGTACTAACTATTATATCCTTGGGAAAGTGACATTCCTCTAGTTCTATGACCCAGTTGAGCAGCCAGTCATAGGCACATATTGGTTGTACTTGCTCTGGAAACTCCACTTAAATTTTTTGAAAGGTGACTCCGTTGAGAAATACTGACGACCATACTGGGGAACAAGGGGTCCAATATTCCTTGGGTATGAGATATAGAGTTGAAAATTTGATTGTTGGTTGTGAGAAAAGGTCAAACAAAAATAAGGTATTGCATCTTTCACCTAGTGACTCCACCTTCAAATAATCCAGTCTTAAGAATTTTCTATGGTGATTCTACTGGGAAATGAACTCACTGCAAAGACATGGAAAGGCATGCTAAGAAAATAAGTTACTCAACTGTGAATTTTCTATCATTTCCTAAGATTATCAAAGGAATTTCTCATTGTTTATTGCACTCAAAGAAAGGCCATGGATTTACCCCTATATATCCTTCTTTAAGAACTAAAAGTATCTCTTCATCTTGTACATATGATATCGACCATGATCCTTTAGTCGAGCCACATAAGCACAGTGATCATCCCCATAAAAATCATGGTGCTATATTTGACACTTCATCCTTTTCTAAGTCTCTGGGTAGGAACCTCCAACCCTTTTCGAATCGAGAATACCTACTATATTCCTATGAATTAGCCTCATTAAACTCCATTGCCATAGAGCAATCTACTATGATATCCCTATGTCCCACCACTATAGAAATTAAGAAGGCTTCATCATCCATCTATGCATCTCCTCATAGCACATTGATTCTAGCTGCCACACGGGCTTCAATTCCTCTTCGAAACCTTGCTATAACCTGAGAAAAGGATAAAAGGTTTTCCCCTTTACTTCTCGTTGTTTCTCTTCATGACCTTCCCTAGGGATACACCCAAAAAATAAAACAATTTAATGGGGAGAGGGGCTATTCAGGTGAGGATCACTTAGGATGATTTTCATACTAGCCAAATTTGGAGGAAGTGGACCATGAGGATATTAAAGTCATACTATTTTCCCAAAGTCTTGTTGGAGAGGCAAGAAAATGGTTCAAAAATATCCCGGAAAACTCCATTCTCAGCTATCAAGATTTTAAGGATTCTTTCAAGAACAAATAGGAAGAAAATAAAAACCCCAAGAAGTGTTTATCTCAATTCCATTCCATGAAGAGGAGGGAGATTGAACCTATCTAGGAGTTTCCTGACAGGTTTATGAAAGTATATAATGCCATCCCTACCTAGTTCAAGCCTTCCCCTGGTGTTTCCCAACTCCAATATGATGAAGCTTTTGATAGTGAATTTACCTTATGGCTGAGTGAAAAGGAGAGAAGAGGGAGATAGAAGGAAATATAAAGATCCTGAACAACCTTATTCCTCTAAGTCACAAGAGGCCAGTATGCACATGGTGATCAAAATCATGGAAAATTTGATGGAGAGACTCACTATGCACAATAGACCACCTCCCAGGGAAAATCAAGAGCAACATAATAGAAACCATAATTTCAAAAGACCCCTTCCTCCAAGAAATCCAAGAACTCGTGAAGTTATTTTGCAGTTTGAAATAGGAATCAAATTTGGAGTTAATGGTTGAAGAAGGACCTTTGTGTGTTTTTTAAACTCAAATTTCACCTAAATATTTACATGAACATACAAATTCTTCTTTGCTAGTGGAAGATGAGAATGATTAAAGTAGTTGTTTCCATTGTGTTTTGCCTCATTTTTTTTTTCTGAAACAAAGATTAAGAGTTTCTAATCAAACATATAAAATTGAGGTTATGAATAATTTCATGGAATTTATAGGAATGGATAATGAGAAGGGTGAATAAGTAGAATCTCCTTTGCATTGCACTCCTCCTCTTTATGATCAAGAGGATAATCATCCTAGTGTTGTACATGAGGAGTATTACAATTTGCTTATGAAGAATGCAATAAGCATGTTACAAACTCTTCCTGTGTTGGTTTTGAAGAATATTTTAGTCCTCCTATATATGATGAATATGAGGATGGCTAATTGGAATATGGGGGGCCTAAATGAGATGTCTCTTATTCTCTTCAAATTTTGAATTTCCATGTCAAGAAGAGTTCATTTCAATTGATTTTCTTGAAAGAGAGGATGATATTTCTGTTGAAGCACATAAAGAGAATCAAGTTGTTACTTCAAAAATTGTAAAGGTGATTGTTGATTCTCCATTTGAAGAATGTCCTGAGAATTATTTTCAAGGCTGTTGTGAAAAAGAGTTTGATAGTGTGCAGGTGAAGTTACAGTTTGAGAAGCTCGATTGGGGAAAGAAAATGATAGAAAAATTTGAAGACAGTCATGGATTTTATGATCTAGTGGCTGAATATATGGAGCAACTTTGTCATGGCCGGTACATAACAAAAAAATTTGTAGGTTGTCATAATGCAATGGCTGAATGTGTGCAACATATTTACAGTAAAGATGGTTGGTTATGTCTCTATAGTAAAGATCGGATCTCTCATCATAACAATTTTCCATTAAGTTCTTCATCTCTGATCAAGTGTGATGAAGGACTTCAATCATTGGATCAATTTATTCGCTGGATTCATTGGAAATTAGATTTTACTCGATTGGGCATTGTTTTTCAGTAAGTAGAGTGGGTAGGTGTGAATAAGCTCGATGTGGAAAGCATTTCCTTCAGCACTGTTTCAATTTTTTTTCAGTCATTAGCGCAAATTTCAACTCAAAATGGGACTCCTAAGAAAATTTAATAAAATAATATTTATTAATTTTGGCGGAAGAAAAGAAAAAAAAACTACTTTTTTGCTTGTATTTTCAACATATCTCCCCGTGTTATTACTCAAATTTCGATTATAAGAGCTCATTGTATGTAGAATTAAATTCTGCATCCAACAAGTACCCACTCAACATACTTTTGACGGACCCCACTACCCCAAAAACAAGAAATACCTGAAAAATGGTGATGATGACATCATCATCATGTTTTTTCAAGTATTTATTGTTTTTGGGGTAGTGGGGTCCATCAAAAGTATGCCAAATGGGTACTCATTGGATGCAGAATTTAACTCCACATCCAAGGAGCTATCCCAATCAAAATTTTAGTAAAAACACAGGGAGATATGTCGAAAATACAAACAAAAAAAGTAGTTTTTTTATGATACCTATCCCCAAATTTATATTAAAAAAGAGTTTAGGACCTATACGGTATGTAAAATTTAAATAAATTTCATTGGCTAACACATGATGACATGGAATTTGAATTAGAGTTAAAACGCCCATTTTGAGTTGAAATTTCCTCTAATGATTTGTTCAGTTTTTGTTTTCAGAAGCATGTTGGGGATTTTAGGAAAATATTGGGACCATCCTAATGGATCAGGAACTTGGTATACAGGGTTCTTTGTTACCTCACAGGGAGGATAGAATCCTTGAGTTGGATTCATTGTTGGCACCTATGCTAAAATTTGAATTTTTTTATAAATGCACCCACACTATTTCCTCTGCAAAAAATATATGCTAGTGGAACTGGTGGGTAAGATAAAAAATGTTTCATGTCATATAACCTAAGTAAGTGTTAAATAGGTTCTGAAGGATCCGTCTGTATTCAAGAGTGAAGAAGAAATTGAAGAAACCCTTAGGCGCAACCTTGGGAACAAGCCTCAATATGAAAAATCTAATCAAGGTTAAAAGATGACCAGAATGGACGGCCTGGATGCATAGCAGAGAAAAATTAAATGCCACAAATCATCTCCGCTAGGGAAAAATCAAGAGAGGAAAATAAGAAAAGATGTAGTTGTGAAATTTGGTATACTTGACTTCTGATTTCTGCAGTCTGAGAGGCGATGGTCGAGAATGACTTCACGAAATCAACCATTCAGCAAAAAGGTAGAAGCGAAAAAGGGCCAAAATTTGGTTATTAAAGTTGGTAATTCTTCTATTTTGTGAAAAGGAATAAGCGAAAAGTGAAAAATGAAGGAATTTGGTCATAAGAATTTAGAACTTTTGCCTTTCGTGATCCGCAGGATCGATGGTTCTGAGAGCTCCCACAGAGACCAACGACCAAGAAGGGAGTAGAAATATAAAAATTCAACATTGTCAAATCAGAGATCCCACTTTCTTCTTTCTGCATCTTGCAGCTTGATCTTAGATCAACGGCTGTAAGAGTGTCCAACAAGAATCGACGGTGCGAAAAAGGGAAACATGCCCATGGGATAAGTAGCTCTCCATATTTGAAAATTTTGGTAGACCCTGCAGGTTTCGATGACCCAAATAAAATATTGACATAGGTATATGAATGAAATAAACCTCTCTACGTGAACCTCCCTATGTTGTTTTGAATTTGGAGTCAGTGAAATATGGTGGGCCCGAAAGCACTTCCATGGCAAACAGAGTGGAATATGAACGACTCTCATCCATTCACGCATATCTGATGAGATTCGATGGTGTACATGCAAATCACTAAGACAAGTTGCACACTCAAAGTTAAAGAGGGCCTATGTGATGGTGAACATGAGTAAATGACGTGTCCCCTCCCCACTAGATATGGCACTCAAATATTGGAGGTACAAAATTCACGTTTACAAAGCGGGATGGTTTATAAGGTTGCATCATTGGATGGTTAATATTTCTCATAGATCAAGATCTATGGATGAGGTTTATTTCAATGATTGAATATGCAAGGATGGATGAGACTATTGTAGGCCACTTAAAAATCCTCTGAACAGTCATTTTCATCAAGTAGGCATGAGTCCCATGTGTCAAATTTTCCATTTTTTTCCATTACGCGCATCCCAGCATACTTTCCCAATCTGTTTTGTGATCATGGAAAATATTCTAGATTATAATTTGTTAGGATTTTATGTGTGTGGGACTGATTCCCGATTTTGGTAACTGAATTGGGCTCTGTTTAGAGGTTTTTCTTCAGATCCCATGACACTATAAATGTAACCTCTACAGAGGAATAAATGGTTCGACATTCATATTTTGAATCCTTTATTGTTGGTTTTCTAGATCTGTAACTTTTCTTGGAAGTAATTAATGTAAAGAAGACCTTGAATGTATGAGATTCATCACGGTGTTCAATGTTCAGTTTGTGTTCCCCTGTTTTCTTCATTTTCATATTTGTGTAGTTTATGTTAATGTGCTTCTAGTTGTATGTAAGGAATTCGTTCTTTGTTAAGTTCTCCTTGCATCAAATAACAAGTTTGTTATGTATTTATGATAAATGTATTAGAATTTATCCTCTGTTAGATTCTCCATTTTAGTTATCAGCCTTTATTGTTGCTTCTGCTAAAGGTGATTTAAGAGATTCATCCTCATATAGGTACCTCCTATTGCATTGGTATTCTTCTCACTTCGCCCTGGTATTTTTCCTTAGACTAGGAAGCTTATCACTGGTCATTATTTGTTGTAATTCCTTGAATGTTTTATTTTTTGACTCCATTTCCCAGTGGTGTTGTATGTTTATTTGTCTTACACCCATTAAAACCCAAACAACCATTTCACTTAGAAATCTATCCTTTTGAATGCTTGTTTAAAGCCAAATGCGTATGTGAATAACCCTATGACAAAGAGAGATCCCTCTATGTTTGTATAGGCTATAATACAGTCTAAAAATTGGTTTGAAATGGTTACCCAAGTGATTTCCTACTACAACCATAGGAAAATTATTGGGTGATAGTAGAAGTATTTCCTAGTTGCAATCTCTGTCAACTTGTATGTTTTTCCATCTTCTACATATACCACTTGAATGTATTTGCTACTTTGGGCTTGGAGGGCCTTGCTCTTCTCAAGTGGTATTCTAGACCAAGCGTTGGAACTAAAAAATCTCAAATGAGAGACATTGGGCTTATACCCATGCAGTGCTTCGAATGGATTTTCCCGAACCATTGATTTACGAGGGACTTTGTTATGAAAATATGAATCACAATTTACAGCTTCTTCCCAAAGAGTGGGAGGGATATTATTACCATGGAGAAGGCATGTTTCCATCTCCTTCAGAGATCTGTTCTTCCTCTCAGCCACACCATTTTGTTGTGGTGTGTATGGAACTGAGTATTTCTTTTGAATCCACCCTGATTCACAGAAATACTGAAAGTGTCTTTTGATGTACTCTCCTTCTTTATCAGATCTTATGGAATTTATTTTCTTACTAAAACTCTTCTCAAACATAGCTTTAAAAACTTTTAAAATATCAAAAATTCTGATTTTTGTTTCATAAAGTATCCAGTAGTACATAGAAAAATAATCAATAAATGTGAGGATTTACCTACAACCATTAATGCAGTTTGTGGGAATAGGTCCATACACATCATTATGTATCAAATCAAGTATAGAGGAATCTCTATGTTCCTTCCCAACTTCATACCTCTTCTCTGGATGCTTACCTACGAAGCATCTAGGACATATTCCATCAGATGTTTGGATGATAGAAAATCCTTCAACCATTTAATCATTGTGGATTTGTTGGAGGTATTTGAAATTGACATGAACAAATATATCATGCCAAATGTTACTGGTGTTGTTACCATGAGACAATAAAGCTGTAGGAGTTGAGACAAGTAAAAAATGTGATAACTCATAAGATTTAGTAGAATGATTTGCATAACCTTTCACTATGAGCTCTCCATTATATTTTTATGTGTATCAACTAGATCTGAGTCGAATGCAACTATATTGGGAGAGCATGTATGGGTCATCTAGTAAACAGACAACAAATTAGTTGCAACAGAGGGCACATAGAGGAAATTTTTGTACTCTCCATGCTTGGATTTGATTGAGCCTCTTCCTTCTATTGGAATTTGGGAATCATCTCCCATGTGAATATTAGGCCCTTTTGACAGTGTGAGGGTAGATAAATATTGTTTGGAAGAAACCATGTGGTTGGATTCTCCATAATCAATCAAATATGTTGTTCACTGAGTAAGTATAGCCTTCAAGGAATGCAACTTTCATCATTTTATGTTTGTGGTCCTTCATCACGATTCTTTTCTCTTTGTGGGAGAGCAATGTTATTCTAATTGAGGAGAGCAGTCAGCTGGTCAACTTGATTCTCCATGCAAGATTCTTATAGATGAAAAAAACTCATATAATAGGGACACATCTTCTTTCTAAACTTATTCTTCTTCCTAGAGCCCGAATCTCCTCTAGAAGTTCTCTCATTCTCTTTAGGATTTGAATCAGTTGCTTTAGAATCCTTTCCCTTATATTTTCCTTTATCTTGTGCTTTGGTAGATTCTATCACTAGGAGATATTGATGACTCCCATATGAATCAACTTCTCTTGCCTCTATATGAAGGAATCAACAAAGGAATAAGTGAGGGATGTAACATCCCTGACCCTTCGACGAGCGAAGAGGATGCTACGATACATCAAACATCTAGGTAGCTAGCCCCATGAACATGTAAATACATATAGAACCTTGAATGGTTGAACATACTAAATACTAATATGCATAATCATTCATATACACAGTAGAAGCAAAACATACAATTCAGCATTCAACATGTCCATCATCATAATTCATTAACAGTAAATAAGATTGAAAAATAAATTAGTCAAGAATATTTATCTTATAAGAACTATCCTGCAACCAGCTACATCACTACAATGTTCCACCCAACCATAGGCCAGCGTGCTCCTTAATATCTCAGCAACGCTGCCACCCCCAAGCCAGGCATGATTCCCCAAGGAATAAGGAACTAGCAGGCTTACACATATCCATGGATAACAAAACATGCCAAGCAAACACAGTTGGATTTATTAGGCCATCCAAGAGCTAGGAAAGGATAAATGCTAAGCTGGTGAGCTCATTACAGAGTTAGGGACACCTACACCAAAACTAGCCTGACTTTTAAGACACCTAGACACACCCAGCACAAGGAGTCAACCCCTTCTCTGATACACAGTCCCTCAGGACTTGACTTCCATTCCAGTGCTATTCAGGGGTTATGGAGAATAAATATAACCCTCTAGCTCTGGATGTGTGGTTCCCAAACACACTAGGTTTATCAATTAATCCAAACCCTCTCCCCTAATCCAACGCAATATGAAGACCAACCACTACATACATGCAATCAAACAAGTGGTTAATAGCTTGGATAGGGAAAACAATTCCTAAGTCATTCTTGGCCCTTTCATGGCCCAAATGACTCCAAAACAGCCTACAATAGCCCCAATTGTGACAACAAACACAACCAACCAAAACGTGGAGAGACAATAGCTTTTTCTCAACAATGAAGCCACAGAAAATTACACAGTCGGCAATGGAGGAAGTAAAATAGACTTCCAACCTGTGCATGGGGAAAATTTACACCAGACCCCCAAAATATGGATGGATAACACACCAGATACCACTCTATGGAAAACATGAATGACAGTTAGAATGACTCCCCTCCTTGCTGTGTGAGACCAAACAGAAAGAATCCCCTCCATGAGGAATAGGACGTCCCCCTTCGTGAGGATGAGCGACAATGGAGAATGGTGAGTGGGAAAGTGCGAGAGTGTGCACCTGTAGTTGTGGTGAGACTGGAATAATGGGCATAGTCATTTCTTTTTCCCCATGTAAGGTTCAATTTTCTAGTGGAGTGTGCATGTGGGCAAGGACTGGCAATCCTGCCACACTCCACTCCCCAGCAATAACTGCCTCAATTACTCAGCATAACATTTAAGGTGGTATTTGGATGAGACAATGGAAGGTGAGTGAAAATGGTGGTGACACATGGATTTTCCCCCAATGGGCTAAAGGTTTAACATTCCCCCCTTATCCTTAGGAAAATCATGCATTTTTCAATATGGTTGTTGTGAGCATAGTTGGTTGGGTTTATTTAATTAAAATGCACATTTAGATTATGAAAAAAATTAATATATGTTGTATACTACAATAAACCATCGGCAATGATTACATTCACTGAAACATAACACAACTAAATTGATGGTGGGGCTTTTGCCTTTAGCTCCACACCACGATTCATTACAATATATACATCATGTACATTTAATGCAATGGGGTCAAAACCAGGGTGTTACATTCCCCTCCCCCTTCAATAGCATTGTCCTCAATGCTTTACAAAATTTGAACAAAATGCTACACTAGTATCGCCTCAATGTTCCGAAAAATTGAACAAAAATGGATATGCCAATCGCATGGCATCCTCTAGCTCCCATGTAACCTCTTCAGGTCCATAGTGCTCCCATTGCACCTTTACCTGACCTATGGCCTAGTTCTAGAGCATTGTGACCTTCCTGTCGAGGATGTGCATTGGATCGATTTGGAACTCTCCCTCAGGTTCCACCTGAATCACATCCCAATTTATGACATGGTTAGGATCATGTCCATATTTCTTAAGAAAAGAAACATGAAAAACATTCTAATCTCTAGTACTAGCAGGAAATGCAAGTCTATATGCAACTGGCCCTATTCTTTCAAGCACTTCAAACAACCCACAACAACTTCCAAGCTTCAAGGAACTCTTCCTTGCCCTCAATCTAAGGTAAACATGATCCCAGATACTGAACTCCCTGTTCACCCTATGCTTGTCTGCATAGCTTTTCTGTCTTTCCTATGCTGATTTTAGATTCTGCCTAATATTTACAACCTCTTGCTCCATTTCCTTGAGCAATTCTGGTCCAAGAACAACCCTTTTCACTGGATTATGCCAAGTCACTAGTGTCCTACACCTTCTTTCATACAAAGCTTCATATGGTCTCATCCCCAAGGATGCCTACTATCCATTGTTATAAGAAAACTCCACCAAGTGCAAGTAATCTTCCCACTTGGTTGGATTTTCCATTACGTACATGTGAAGCATGTCTTCAAGCACCTGATTAACTCTCTCTATCTAACCATCTATTTGAGGATGGTATGCAGTGCTGAAGTTTAGCTTTGTACCCAAATTTGGAAATAACCCCTTCCAAAAATTGGAAGTGAACTTGACATCTCGGTGAGAGACTATTTCCTTTGGCAATCCATGCAATTTGAAAATCTCCTTCATAAATATCTTTGCAATTTCATCAGTCTTATGCATAGACTTAACCGGTATAAAATGTGTTGCCTTATTCAACTTGTCCACCACGACCATGATGAAATCATGTTGTCTCCAATTCATCAGTAATCCTGTGATAAAATCCATGGAAATAACTTCCTATTTCCATTCTAGAACTGGAAAAGGCAGCAACAAACCCGCTGGATGATGATGCTCAAACTTTACCTACTAGCATTTCATGCACCTTGAAATGTATTCATCCATATCCTTTTTCATTCCTGGCCAAAAATACTGCTTTCTAGTTGTAGCAATTGTCTTCTAGTATTCTGGGTGACCAGAATACGAATCTTGATTTTGAATTTCATCCATAACAACTCTCCTCAAATCTTCTACAATTGGAATATAAATTCTACCTTTATAAGTAAGAAGCCCATCTTCTTCCAATTTATATCCCTCATACCTCTTTTCAATACTTTGCTGCTGCAATTTGTCTTTTACCTGCTTATACCATTCATTTTCAGCAATATGATTAACAATCTGCTGCCTCAAATCTGATTGAAAAATACTAAGAGATGCCACATGCATTTCCTACACCTTCCTACTGAGTGCATCGGCTACCTTATTCTATTTTCCCTTTATGTGCTTGATTTCAAAATAAAACTCACATAAAAATTCTAGCCATCTTGCTTTCCTAGCATTTAGAGTAGGATGATCAAATAGATACTTCAAACCACAATGGTCTATCCTGAGCTCAAATATTCTACCCATCAAGTAATGCCTCCACATATTGAGAGCATGTACTATGGCTACAAGCTCTATATCATGAGTGGCATAGTTCTTCTCATGCTCCTTCAGCTTTCTCAACTCATAACATATCACGTGGTTGTCTTGCATAAGGACTCCTCTAAGCCCTTATCCACATGCATCCGTACACACCACAAAATCTTTCTCTGGATCTGCAACTTTCAATACTGGTGCACCGGTGAGAAGATTCTTTAATAGTTGGAAGCTTTCTTCACACCTCGATGTCCATTCAAACTCCATCCCCTTATTTTGCAAAGAAGTGATGGCATGTGCAAATTTGGAAAATCCTTCAATGAACCTCCGGTAGTATCTGGCAAGTCCCATAAAAGTGCTTACATCTGTCACATTCTCTTGGAGTAGGCCAATTCATAATGGCTTCAATATTTTCAAGGTCCACAAATATACCCTCCGCTGAGATAATGTGACCCAAATACTGAATTATATCTCTACAGAAGTCACACTTGCTCATCTTTTCATACAACTGATGCTCCCTGAGCAATTGTAATGTTAATCTCAAATGCTCTTCATGTTCTTCCTCATTCTTAGAATAAACAAGAATGTCATCAAGGAAAAGAAGAACAAACTTGTCCAAATATCTACTGAAGATACTATTCATAAGGCACATAAATGTAGCTGGTGCATTTGTGAGACCAAATGGTACCACTACAAACTCATAATTTCCATGCCTTGTCTTGAAGGCAGTCTTATGAATGTCTTCATCCTTGATTCTCACCTGATGGTAAGAAAACCTCAAGTCAATCTTGGAAAATTCCTTTGCTCCTCTCATTTGATCAAAGAGGTCATCAATCCTAGGAAACAGATATTTATTCTTCACATTAACCTTGTTCAATTGTCTGTAATCAATACATAACCTGAGTGTACCATCTTTCTTCTTTACAAATAGAACTCGTGCTCGCCAAGGAGACACACTCAGTTGGATATACTTCTTTTCCAACAACTCTTGCAGTTACATTTTCAACTCTAGCATCTCTGGTATACTCATCATGTAGGGTGTTTTGGACACTAGTGGTGTTCCTGGCACAAGTTCAATTGTGAAATCAATATCCCTCTTTGGAGGAAGCCCTGGAATCTCATCAAGAAACACATCCTTGAATTCCTGTAACACTTGATAGTCCTCCAACCTAGGGGTTTCATCTCCTGTTGCCTCCAAAATATGAGCTGCATAAAAATAACAACCTTTCCTACAGAACTTCTTTAACTACATTGTTGAAACTTACCTTACTGAAATTACCTTTGGAATACCTTTCACAGCTACTGGGTTCCCTTCTTCATCCATGCATTCAAAAATCTTGTTGTAACAATCAAGCTTCACTCTGTGAGCTTCTAACCAATCCATTCCAATGAGAAAATAATAGGAACCAAACGGTAGAACATTCAGATCTACATAAGTGATCAACCCATCCATGACAAATGGACTTTTCTCTACCACTTCACTGACCTTTCTCTTAATCCTAGTGGCTAGCTGAACTAACCAAGATTTTCTATGCTTCACTTTCTTAAAAGCACAATCTCCAATACTTTAAAAGTAACATAACTATGAGTAGAACTAGGGTCAATCAAAATAGAAACATATTATTCAACAATCTTACCTACAACTTCAACCATAGTTGACTGGTGATCTTCCTGGTGGTCCTCCAGTGCTGCATAAATTCTAGGGATTGTCCTTGCTACTTGACCCACTGTTTCTACTTATTGAATGTTATAATATGGTATTGCACTCTCATTCTCGAGTGGACAAGTTCTGTGCATGTGGGGTCCTCCACATCTCCAACATTCATGTGGTCCTCTATTATGTTGTGGATCCTTAGGCTTTTCTCTTGTCATTCGAACTGGTGTACTCGCAGCTTGGGATGGCTACTTCTGCTGATTCCTAAAGTTAGAAGGTTTGAAACCCTTCTTTTTTTGGTTAAACATCTCATTCTTCTTGTCCTTCCATGCCTTATGGTAATTACGTTTACTTTTTATTTGCTCATAACAATACTTAGCCTTCCTTATTGCTTTTTCAATAGTTCTAGGTTTGTAAAACTCAATTCTGTCTTTGTAAGACTGAGGCAATCCACTCAGAAACCATTGGACCTTCACTTTTTCATCTCTGATGTACCTGACATACCTCAATAGTTCCAAGAGTTTATTTGCATACTCTTCCATGGTCTTCTATCCCAATCTCAGCTAATGGAATTCCTTAATCTTGTCATCATAATACCTGTCAGAGAGGTATTTCTGCTTGAAATACTTCTTGAATTGTTTCCACTTCAGTCTCATTTCACTGATCCTCTTTACTTGTTTGAAGTGTTCCCACCAAATGGACACTCTTCCATTCAAATTGAATATGGAAACTTTTTCCTTCATGTTTCCTGAATAATATTGAACTTGAAAGTAATTCTTTATCCCAAGAAGCCAAGCTTCACCCTCTTGTCCAGTATTTACCTCACCATCAAATGTAGGAGGTTTAACTTTCTTAAATTCATCCCGGGAGAGATCCCTATTGTGTATATTTCTTTTTATTTTACGAGAATATGAACTTGAATCTCCATTGGATTCTTTAGAGTCGGATGATTTAATCAAAGTCCTTGTCCTTTTCCTAGTACTGCTCTTACTACCTTCTGGTCTTTTTGTACACCGTCCAGAGTCTATCTTCCTTTGCAAGTCTATCAAACTCTGCAACATGGCTGCATTCAACTGATGCTTCTCTTGTTGGGCTTTATTCAAGCTTCTCATGGTGGCTGCAACATATGACAGTGTCTCTTGGAATATCCTTCCATTAGAATCTATTTCATAATTTCCATTATGGACATTTTATCTCATGGCATATCTCACACACTCGTAAGAATCTCGAGCATCATATCCATCATGGGTCCTCATAGTTGAACCACCACTTGCCTTACCACAGTTCTCTACCTAGAATACTGCTCTTGAAGGTGACTACGATTCTGCAAATGTGTTAGTAACACAAAACTATTAGATACATACCTTGATAAAAACATAACTACTGACCTTCTCTTGGAAAATCATAAAATAACCATTTTTCTAAAACAGGAAATCTTTCTCCTTGTCAGTCCTCTAATTCACTGACAATCTGCTGAAAACCCGCTGAAAAATAGTTGAGAAACTACTTGAAAATTCTACTAGAAAAACCCAAATTTTCTTGTATAGAATTGGGTCTCATCCCAACTAACATTTTGGCGTTTCGATGGTCAAAACCACTAGCTTCTTCTGATATTCATCGGTTGTCTATTCATCTACTTTTCTTCGTCGTGTCGGGTCCATAGTAGTCTAGGATTCCAATCTTTATCGACGATGCCAGGATATTTGTTATAGCTCAAAATGACACTTCTCTTCCTGTGACCACTTTCCCATGATTCCGTCGCATGTCGACATTTCCATGACGACACTTCATGAAAGTCATTGAAAGTCACTGAAAATACACCTATCTTGGAGGACCCATATCTTGAGTTTTATAACTCCGTTTGACCTCATTTCTATAGAGTTGGAAAGGGATTTCCATTAGATAAAACTTTCTAGAATACAACAAAGTCTGAAAATGCCTAGAAACACCCTTAAAATGCGTTTTTTGTGTATACATGACTCTTCTTAAGGAAAAGTCGCGAATGACACGCGAGTCTCTAGTTTAGCAAGTCGCGAATGGATATATTCACGGGTTTCTCTTGTGGAAACTCGTGGATCATTCATGGGTTGTCCTCCTCCATAGTCGTGAATGTGTTTCTTAACATTAAAACATAAAAACACGCCTTTTGAGTTAGTTTGGGTAGTTATGCAACTGACTTCTTCAGTTGTAACCACTTTGTCTTCGCCCCTAACTCTTTCTTAATCATATAAATAGAGGTATGGAGGTCCATGAGAGGAGACTGGAATTTATACATTGTTATGCTGGAGGAATCAGGAATCTCTTTGCCCACACCTTTTCCCTGGAGGTCTTCCCCTTGTGTTGCAGAGCTTGGAGGCTGAGTTCTTTGGAGAAGAGAAGCAACAGAACCAGATCAAGGTTTCGTGAGGTGCCAAACTTGAAGAGAAGGTATACTTGTACTTGTTTTCAAGATTAATAAATATGTGATTTCCTTCTTCCCAAATCATTGTTCAATGTGTCATTGAATCTCTATTTCTGATCATATGATGATGTTATTCAGATCATTATTTCATCTTTATTTGATTATCATTGTTTTATATGTGGTCATGATGGTTTGAGGAAGGTATAATTAGTTTTGCAGGTCTCTTGGAGCAAGAGGAGCAAGAAGAGGATTGAAGAGAAAGCTTGGACCAACCTTCAGTTTATCAGGTGTGGACCTTTCTCATCTCTGATCTTGCTTGTATTTACTTGCTGAACATTGTGCATCTCTCTTTCAACCCCAGTATGTTGATGGCCTCTTAAACCCTAGCCATAGGATACTTTCCTTTACAACATAACTGGCGACTCCGTTGGGGAGAGCCTTATTTGTTTGGGGTTTCTCTTGATTCCTTTCACTTTTTGGCATTGTTTTAGGTCCTTCTTGCCACTTAGGAACACCTTGCCAGTCTGATTACACACTTCCCCTGCCTTCTTAGGGTAGTTTTTTGACCTTTTTAGGGATTTTTCTACCTATTTGCGAGTTGTTCTTCTGAACAGTCACAAATACAAGTCTGCATTCACGGGTTGCTGCACTGGGCAGTCGCAAGTCATTCGTGAGTTTCCCTTATAGATAGTCGCGAATACTCCTGGAAGTAGGGATTTTTAAGTTAAGGTTTGCTTGTCCCCTTCTTTCGGTAATCCCTGTTTGTGTGTGGATTTTCTTTATGGATGCAGTAGCTTGTCTAAAGATCTTTGGTGATCACACTTCCTGTTTTTTCGAAAGCCTTTGAGTCTCTTTTGCTTGGATTATTTTTGCTTGCCTGCTGAAGTATTTTGGCCTGTTTGGGTTGTTGGTTCAAGTGTCTTTGTCCAGATCAGTGATCAGGGTTTTGGGCTCTGTTTTTCCAGTCTGTCTTCTGACAGTAGCTGGTTGTCACTTTCCTTTATAAGTCTACAGTGGTTTTTTTCATTGTATGCACCCAAGCTGGGGTTCCTAGTCTTCCTTTATTGGTTATCTGTTGGTTCTGTCAGCCTGTTTGCTTTAGTTTGTTTTTTTTATATAGTTTATTAGATCCAAGTTTACTCAAAGTATAGATGCATGGCAGATATTTTAGGGTCTTCTGCAGGTGTATGGATCTAGAGAGTTAGTGTCATCCTTCTTGTTTGTTCTTTATCTAGGTGGTAAGCCCTTTTATTGCATTAGGATTTTTTCTTTGCTCTTTCCCCCTGCCTCCTTTGCTTGGTATGGTTTTTTGGCTTATGTTTCTGGTAAGACTCTATTAGTGATCTTTGTTTGATTTCAGAAGCTTGTTGGTGTTGGTTTCCTTCTTGTTGTGATGGTTAGCTTCACTGTGCCAAAGTAGTTGACTTGTCTCTTTTGCAAGCCTTCCTTCCAAGTAGAGTTTATACTGACTTTAGGGCATTTCTAGAGTTTGTTTGGTGGTTGTATAGCAAAGTTCCTTTTTCTTTGTTCTTATTATCTGCATACTTTGCTTTGTAGGTAGTTTTTCTTTTGCATTTATAAAAGAAAATTAAAAAGAACTTGTTTTTGCTGTCTCCCCCCTCACCTCTTTCTTTGGTTTGACCTTGTTGGACAAGGTACTGAGCAGCCTTTGTTTGTAGGTTTAGATTGATACTTGGGACCTCTTGACCTTTGTTTATGATAGTCTTTTTGCTCAGTCTCTTCATTCCAAAGTTGTTGGCTTGTTTACCTTTGTAAGCCTTCTTTTCAAGAGAGGTTATATCCTAACTTTAGGGAAACCTAGGGTTTGTTTTTGGGGTGTAGAGTAGTTGTCTATTTTCTTTGCTTACAGTACTTGCTTGCATTAGTTAATAGGCTGGTTTTTCTTTTGCATTTATAAAAGAAAAACAAAAAAACATATTTTTGCTTTATATGCATGTAGATTAGGTTTTTAGTCTAGATTGCATGGCATATCATTGTTTCTGAAAAAATATAAAAAGAATTTGTTCTTTTTTGGCTTTCAATTTTTTTATTTGAAAATATAAAGAGAATAGTTTTTTTCTTTTTGCATTTCATATCTCTTTTCTTAGTCATTTCGTTTCAGCTTTGAGTCAAAACACCACATAAGTTTCATGCCATTTACCCTCTGACTAAAAACAGCTCTTAAAATAAACGATATAATTTAAAATTTACTAGTAAGTTTTATTTTATAGGGTCATACACCAACTAGCTTAGGCTAGACTTGTGGGATAGGGAGTTTAAACTCCCCACAAGTGTTAAATTTCAGACATAGTTGGCCAATCACTAGGTAAATCCTTTTCTACTTTGATTGTATCCAGGAAGCTCCTCTCAAACGGGAGTTAAGCACTAGGCTGCGTGGAGGCTTGGACAGAGGAGATAACCCTCCGAATCCTTGTCAAAATGTAACCCAAGACTTTTACGCATCTGGGGATTCTGTCCTAGACAGAGTTTCGGGCTTAGCTACCCTGCCCATGCGTACGAGTTCGGCTGACGACTGTTCCCCTAGACTGTCAATATAATTAAGGTAGCCTTTAGTCTCTTTGACATCTAGGGTTCATACATAGGTACACCGGAAGGTTATTTATGGTTTACCTTGGACGGGCTTGGAAGGTAACCCCAGTAGAAAGTGTGGGAGGGCGGTGGGTGATTCCTCCGCTTGTGCCTAAGAACATCTACAGGGACGCCAAGTAACTGTCTATCAGCTTTCTTCTGGAAAGTACATCTTATACCTGTTTGTCTGTTTGGATTTAGGAATTTTTAGTGAGTGCTGTGTGGTTTTTCTATACTTAGTGTGCCTTTAGGTGTATGCTTTGTAATTTTGGTTGCTTATCAACCTCAGACTTTTTCTCTTGTTTTGAAACTATGGCTAGCACGCCTTCGAACACCAACCAAGAGATCCCCATGCCGGGAACTCCTTGTACTATTCCTCTCACGGGGAATGTTGGTGTTCCCTTGATGGCCACCCTGAATCTTCCTGGATTCACCCTAGGGCTACCAGTGTGGTTTTTTTCCACTCCAACTATCCTGAATGCTCCTGATGCTTCTCAAGTAAGCTCCTTATATCAAGAGCATCAAAACACTGCTTCCCCTTCACCTGTAGTTGATTCTCCTCCTCCTTCTACCTCATGCGGTGAAAGTACTGACACTAGTAACTGGAAGTCTAAAAGGAGTAAAAGAAGGAGGAATAGGAAGAAGGCACATAAGCACGGGGGCACCCATTCAACCTCTGCAAGTCAAGTTGAACCTCACCATCCAGCCTCTGTTGTTCATGCTGGTGGGATCCTTCCAGCCTTTCTAGGTCATGTTAGATCTGGTCACTCAGCCGCTGTTGTTTATGCTGAAGGCACTCGTTCAACCTATAGTTTTCAAGTTGAACCTCCTCATCCAACCTTTGTTGTTCAAGTTGGATCCATCCACCCAACCTCTGTTGTTCATGCTGGGGGCACACACTCAACTGCTATAAAGCATGTTGATCCTAACCATTCAGCCTCTGTTGTTCATGTTGATGGTGCCCGTTCAACCTCTGCAAGTCATGTTGGACCCAGTCTCTCGGCCTCTGCAAGTCATGCTGGGGGTAGTCTCTTAGCCTCTGTGGTTCGTACTGAAGACAACCTGTCAGCCACTGTGATTCATGTTGACACTTTTGAAAAGACTACCCATTCAAAACATAAGCCCAAGTTTCCTTGTAATCTTTGTGAGGGAGACCACCTTACTTATAAATGCCCTTCTATCGTGGAGGTGTGAAGAGTTTGGATTCATGGTCATCCCGTTTTTGAACATTCTGATGTCTCTCAACAACCAGCCTCTCTTAGTGAGGTTGGATCCAGTCACCCAGCCTCTGTAGTTCAGGCTGGGGGAAAACTCTCATCCTCTGTGGGTCATGTTGAGAGCAAACAGTCAGCCACTGCTAGTCATGTTGACACCATTGAGAAAACTAGTTGTTTGAAGAATCATCCTAAGTTCCCTTATGTGCTATGCCAGGGAGATCATCTTACTCACTTATGCCCTGCTATCCCAGAGGTGCGAAGAGTATGGTCCAAGACTCATGGATTTTGTTCTTCTGAACACCCTATGGATTCTCAACAACCTACTCAACCTTTGGTTGATCAAGTGGTTGAACCAATCTTAGATTTGGTTGATCCCACTCTTCTTTTGAAGAGTGATCCGGATGTGATTGAACCAATGTCATCTTTGGTCAATCCCACTCTCCCTTCAGAGAGTGACTTTCACGAAGCAGTTGAATCGATTCCATTGTCGATCAATCCCACTCTTCCTTTGGAGAGTGAAGTGTCTTCTAGTCACATTTTCTTCACTGCCATTTCAGAACTTACTGAACAAGGGGGCACTGAACTTGTTTCGGATCAACCCCTACCAAGCTCTCGGATTTCTTCCTTTGATTGGGATAGCCTAGTTGAGTCGCGCCTTCCTTCTAATGAACCTTTTTAGATAAAGGTCAAGTTGAACCTTATACGATTGCTCGTTGTATTGTTGATGAAAGAGCCTCAGTTAGTATTTTTTCTGCTCGTGCTTGGCGAGGCATGGGATCTCCTAGACTTGTGTCAACTGCTATTCAGTTACTGGTGTTTGATAGAAGAACTTGTATAGCCTTGGGAATTCTTGCTCAAACACCTGTTACTTTGGGTGGGAAGACTGTCTTAGTTGACTTCATGGTGATAGAAGACCCCTCAGACTTCAATATGCTCCTTGGACATGATTATGTCTATGCCATGCAAGCTATGGTGTCAACATTATTTCGTGTGATGTACTTTAATCATGGCGAAGAAATTGTCACTATCGATCAGTTGGATTTTCTTGATCCGTATCCTGACCCAACTAGAGACTAGGTCTTTCCTTTATTGGTTCCCAGTGTTTATATAGACACTACCCCGCCACAGGTGAACTATGTGGCCTCTTTTGCTTTGTGTTCAATTGCTACTGAGAGGCAGCCTCTGTTTTCATGCTTACCTTCTTGGGACTTGGTCCTAGCAGTTGAACAGGTGAGTCATCCTATACAGACTGTAGAGCCTTCTCTCCACTCTGTCAATCCATTTGAAAGTTTAGACATGTGTCCTATCTCGGATGATCTCCTTCCTTCGGATGAAGTCTTACTAGAGTCTTTGATACAGTCTGACCTTCTTTTGGATGTTGGTTCAGTTGTGACTAAGTCTAACCCTGATTTGCCTAGTAGGCCTGAATTTTCTTCTTATGTTGGTCTTGTTGAGTCTTTTGACTCTCCCTTCGAACAACAAGTCAGTGATCCTGATGAGTTTGATTTTTCTTATGAATTTTTCAGCTCCTGTGATATTGAGTTTGTTTCTATAGACTCTATTTCCCTTGTTGATTTTTGCTGTCCTTCTGAGGTTGATCTTATTGATTATAAACCCTCGAGCCTTGGTTTTATAGAATCTCCTTCGGTTGGTTCTTCCTTGACTTTACCTTTTATAGAAGATAGCAAAGTCACATGTGTTTCTGCCAAAGTGACCCGCATCAGATCGTTCCTTTTGAATGTGAAGTAGAGATTCACGTTGGGGGTTTTAAGAGGTCGTTTTTTCCTCCCTCATATTTTTTGTCATTTTCCCTAATTTCTCCAAGCTGGGAAACTAGTTTTTGTATTGTCTAGAATGGGAAGAGGAGAACCATGATTTGGGGATTTATAGAGGCCATATTTGCTCCCGTAATTCCCATATGAATTTTCTAATTCAGATTGATGATTTGGGTATGAATAGAGATTGTTTTTTCCTTTGTCAATCCATTAAATGTTTTCTAAAACGATTTGCTCACCTGGGTCATTTTTTCCCATTTACCAGCTTTTATTTTTGTTCCCATGATGTTTTTGTCCATATCCAAAACTTGTATTTTGCTGTGAAGTGAATCCTTGTGTTGGATTGGATGAGTAATTCCAAGGAATATCTTGTTGGGCTAAGGGCAGACCCAGGTTTATACCATTAACTTTGCACGAACTAAAAGACCCACAGTGTTGGCCCTTTCGGCAACAACTTGTGAACAGGTTGCAGTCTCACCCGAAACAGCTATGTGGCGCCGCATAATCAAGTTTATGCAAGCAGAAGAGGGATACTACTGTACCTTTAGCCTTAACAAACTATACTTATGCAATACAAACCTTCGTCTTTTACTTAAATATCTTCGCAATTAGATAAATGAACAGTTTCTTGCTCAACCCTTAACTGGGAATTCACAGCGAAGTTAATATTTAGCAATTATCTTACTTTATCACTTATCTACTTATTAGTGCATGAAAAGAAAACATTCAGAAACAACAAAAGAGAAACCATAACACAATATATAACATGGTTCACCCCCAGGGTAGGGGCTACATCCACAAAACTGCACTTTTATTCAATCTTTCCACAAAACAACAGTTCTGATCTGCGCACTCAGCTATAGATCCTTTCCTTCTTGTCTAGCTATGCACTTAGCTGCAATTCCTTCTTACAAAAACCCTCTACGCACACAGTTGCAGAGGTCATCCATGCACATAGCCGGGACTTAACCTTAAACCAAAAATAGATCTCAACTTCGCATCAGATGATCCTCATGTCATTAGATACCCTCGACATCTTTACATGAGTGCCTATTTATACAAGCACTATTACAAAATCATGGGCTTATACCTGAAATTTATGGACAATTACAAAAAGAGGGCTTTGACTCAACCCCGACACTCCTAATACTATCTTGACGCGCAACTCCACTTACAAGCTTCCACAAAACCTGCGGAGTTACACCCCTAATACTATTTTGACATGCAACTCTACTTACAAGCTTCCACAAAACCCGTGGAGTTACCACTTTTGAGGACCGTTGGGTCCGTGCCCCAATAGGCCCCTAAGACTCACCAGTGTCACGTCCCGGGACACTCTGCTGCTTGTCTGGTGGGAGAACTTTGTTGGTGAAGATAGTGAATTGCTTGTTGAGGCCACGCATGATATTGTCGGCTGCTTGCTCCTTCTCCACCAACTCCTACATTGCTGCTGCTGATGCTTCGCTGGCCTTTTCCTATGAAAATGCATCATACTCCTTTAGAAATTTGAGCTAGATGTCCGCAGTAGTACTCAACTCTAAGGCCTCATTGACAATGGGCTGCGTAGAATTTTCTAGCAGTGTTGCTTTCATTCTGTATGACTCAATTTCTTGCTGGATTTCCTTGCTTTGCTTTACCTTGAGCATTTTCTGCATTGGAGGCAGAGTCTTACTTTCAACTTTCACTGCATCTAACTCTTTCTGTCACTGCTTGATGGTTTCTTGCAGCTTTTCTACTTTTGGATTTTCCTACAGTTTTGTCCAGGCGTCGACGCTTTCCTCTAGCAGTTTGGCTGCGCTGCCCACAAGATTGGAGATCTTTGTTACTGAAGCCTGAATATCTCTGCGATGTTGCTCCCTGACCTCTGGTGGGCTCTCCAACGTGATGCAGAGTTTAAGCTCCACAATCTGAGCCTCATGTTCTGCTTTGAGCTTCTCTATTTCACTGCGAGACTGTTGTGCGTAGTCTTTCAGCTTGGATATTCTTTTCTCTGGTTCTTCCTCCAACTGTACATCGAAGTCAGGGAGACTTCGACACGCCTCGTCTAAGACCCATACCAGTGTAGCCTACTTACATTCTGCATCCCTCTTCATCTGCTTTGCTTCCTCAAACTGCACTGTGAGGATCACACTCTTCTTCATGGTATTTTCCAATTGCATTTGTGAGTAATGGTCTCGTGCTTGGATTTCCTTCATGATCACAAATTGATAGAGATGCAGCTTCATCATGGACATCTTAGTGTAATATATTCCAACTGTCATGCTCATCTGCGAGCAGGATGCTGCATCAGTTATAGTGAGGGCTTCACTTGACACTTGGCCTTTGTTATCTCTAGGTAGCCATTGCCTTATATCTGGCTATGCGCTTACTAGGGCACGGCTTGCTGCAACGCCAGCTGCTGATTTTTCTGCTAAGTCCTTCAGCTTTGAAATCCGTTGTACTACGTCGGTGATGGCATCAAGATGCATAGCTGCAAACTCTGACCATTTCTTGGTGAGAACTTCTGTGGACTTCAACAGAGCCTGATCAAGCTCCTCACTTTTCAGGTCGATCTCTTCGTCGATATTCTTGTCCTTCGACGCCTTCGTTTTCTTTTGGGACTGAGGTTTGGTCACTTCCTCTGCCTCTGGCGACTTGCTCTTATCTGGTCGATTAGGGTCTGAGATAGTTTTGACCGAGTCTTCTTGATCCGTCGGACCTCATCTTGTGTGCATTAAAAGTTTGTGTTAAAAGAATGCGTTCACCAGGTTAATTAATGGAACAACATTAACATAAATTAAATACTGAAAACAGATGGAAAATGAACTGATAAACAGATATAAAGAAGCACAGAATCAGAGCGTCACAATCAAAAGTTGATAATGAAGTTCACCCCCTCCACTGGGCTACGTCTTTGGGTACCTCTCCAATGGGTACCGATCCAATTAATCTTTTTAAAATAGTACAAAATGGTTTTGGAAACAACTTCAACAACTGTAAGCATAATGCTGTACAAAATATTTAAGACCTTTCTCTCGAAATTACAATCAGCATTCAAAGATAAAGAAAGTTAAAATATAACAGAGAATTTCGAATTCTACAGCACATCATCTGGACACTTTGCAGTAAAACTGATCTCTAATCTTCTCATAACAGAGAAACGGTACTCTGCACTCCAAAACAATCCGCCCCCTTCTTGATGGCTAGCCTCCTCTATTTAAGAGTTCAGTGGGAGGGATAAGTAACCGATTCTATTCCATGATCTCATCTGTTATCTTTTTTATTATTGTTACAACCATACGCTGAACCATGGAATTCGGCCAAGTCACTGCACAAGCAATATGTTACCACGACGTTCCATATCCCCGAAATGTGGCAACTAACTCCACGCACATGTTGATTCACAACACGTTGTAATGACCGTTACACACATATGTTGCACCATACCATAGCGTCACACGTAACGTAACCATTTGATGTTGCCACTAACTTCGCGATGTTGCATCAAGTGTGATAAGTATGTAGCAGCTAAGTCTGTCACAACAGTGTGAAAAGTCTGTCGCAGCTAAGTCTATCACAGAAGTGTGAAAAGTCTGTTGCAGCTAAGTCTGTCATAGTAGTGTAAAAAATTCTGTCGCAACTAAGTCTGTCACAGCAGTGTGCTAAGTCTGTCACAGCAGTGTGATAAGTCTATCATAGCTAAGTCTGTCACAGCAGTGTGAAAAGTTTGTCGCAGCTAAGTCTGTCACAGCAGTGTGAAAATTCTGTCGCAGCTATATATATGAGTTAAAACATATGTTATGTTCTTTGAACCATAGATTAAATACCATTGTACCATATTGGATCAGTGTAAATTAAAGATGAATAATCCTCCAGATCATTCCTCCCCATTGGAGAGCTTTTGGACCACCAAAATCCTGAATTATTCTGCAAGTAAGTGAGGGTACATCTCCCTCACTTTTCCAATATCCATCCATCTTTCTTTGCTAGGATGCATGCCTTTAAGCCCCACTCGAAGGTACTCAGCATTCCCCCTTCATGAAGTTCTTACATTTTTGTCAAGAATAACATCATCCTACAACTCATTCATATATTCAGGTGCCATATCATCAACTGAAGGAATCTGTATGTTAGTTTCCTCATCCATGATCATAGGAGGCTCATACAATTTAAGATTCTCAACATTGACAACTGAATAAATTTGTATGTATGGAGGTAAATTCAAGCGAAAAGCATTAGTACCGATCTTTCCCAAGATCTCAAAAGGACCATACCTGATAGGCTTAATCTTTTTACCTTCACCTTTCATCCTTTCTTTGGTGATATGTAACCAAACTCTATCACCAACTTGAAATTGATGATCAACTTGATGCTTGTCATGCCTGGCTTTGTAATTTTCCTGGCTCTTCTCCAACTGTTCTTGAACTTCATGCTGTACTACTTGGATTCTTTGAGTGAACCTTAGTGCTTTATCTGCATCATGATGTCCATCCACTGCATCTTTTCCAAAAGAGAAGTCCATCGGTGTTTTTGGTAGATAACCAAAACAAGTTTCAAAAGGAGATCTTTTCATGGAAGAATGAACTGCATGATTGTAAGCATGCTGTATATACTGCAACTGCTCATCCCAAACTTTAGGATGCTTACTACAATATCCTCTGAGCAGATGAACCACTGTTCTATTCACTTCCTCTGTTTTCCCATTAGTCTGTGGATGAAAATCTATACTTTTCTTCGGTTTAGTGTCCATAAGCTCCCATAAAGTTGACCAGAATTTTTCCAAGAACCGGGAATCTCGATCAGATACAATAGACATGTGTAGCCCAAAATGTACCCAAACATTTTGAAAGAATAAATGAGCTGTTTGTTCAGCAATGATCTTCTTGTTACATGGCATTAAGATACACATTTTGCTGAATCTATCCACAACATTATATAGGTAATCATGCTCTTTTTTAGACATAGGTAGTCCCCCTACAAAGTCCATACAAATACTTTCCCAAGGATGAGAAGAAACTGGAAGAGGAGTGTATAAACCCAATTTCCTATTGCTAGGCTTACTTGTTGCACACATAACACAACCTCTTATATATTTAGCTACAGTTTCTTGCATTTGAGGCCAATAGCAATGATTCTGCAATACAGACAATGATTTGCTTACTCCAAAATGTCCCGCAATTAACGAACTATGTGCTTCTCGAATCACATGTACTCTCTCTTTCTCTAGGATACAAAGTTTACCGAGATGATACAAGAGTTGATTATGCACATAATAGTTCTCTTCCTGTTTACCATGTATTAGTGATGCATATACTTTCTTAAAATCTTTATCTTCTGCATACTGTTCAATATAACTTTCATGTGTTAATGAACTGTTCTGAAGAATGATTGAAGCATTTGTAGGTGGCCTTGATAACATGTCTGCTACCTTATTATGAATTCCCTTTTTGTACTTGATTACGAGATGAAACTGTTGTAAGAACCCCATCCATATTAAATGCCTACTTTGTTGTACTTTAGTTTGAGATTGCAAATACTGGAGTGGTTGATGATCAGTATGTATGAATGTCTCTTTTCCCATGATATAATGTTTCCACTTCTTCACACTCTGTACTAAAGCATACAATTCTTTGTCATAGGTCGGATAGTTACTTACAACAGTAGAGAATTTCTCTGAATGGTAACAGACTAGCTTCCTTCCTTGCATCAAAATTGCTCCCATGGCAAACCCGCTGGCATCGATTTCGATCTCAAATGGCTGCTACAAATCTGGCAATGTCAGAACTAGTGTTGTGCTAATCTTTTCCTTCAAAGTTTAGAAGGCTCTCTGATTCTTGCCTCCCCACTAGAAAATTTCTTTCATTCTTGTCAACGCATGTAAAGGAGTAGCAATGGAAGAAAACCCAGAAATGAATTTCCTCCAATACTGAACCGCACCCAGAAAACTTCTGATTTCAGTAACGGTGTTAGGCCGTGGCCAGTTTACAATGACAGGAACCTTGGTTGGGTCCACTCGCAGGTGGCCTCCACCAATAATATGGCCTAGATATACTAAAGAAATTCACAGTTGGACACTTTTACATAAAGCTTTTCCTTTCTCAGTACATCTAAATTTTTTTTCACATGTACAACATGCTCTTCCTAGGTGTTACTAAACACAAGGATATCATCCAGATATACAATTACAAAATCATCAATGAATGAACGAAAGACATCATTCATGACCCGCATGAAAGTAGCAGGAGCGTTACAGAGCCCAAAAGGCATCACAAGCCATTCATACAAACCCTATTTATTTTTAAAAAAAAATTTCCAAGCATCATTCTCAGCAACACAGATTTGATGATACCCACTACGCAGATCCAATTTTGTAAAGTAAGTTGCATGTTTCAACTAATCAAGCAAATCATCAATGCGAGGAAGAGGATACCTGTTTTTAATGGTGATTTTGTTAAGGGCCCTGTAGACGATACACATCCTCCACGACCCATCCTTCTTTGGAACCAAGACTATAGGAGAGCCACAAGGAGAAGTGTTGGGCCAGATGAACCCCTTCTCAATCAGCTCCTGAACCTGCTTCTTGATTTCCTCGTTCTGCATTACAAACATCTGGTACATGGCTATGTTCGGGAGTGGCACATCCTGCTACAAATGTATCTCATGTTGAATCTCTCTCTTCAGCAGTAACCCCTTCGGATCTTGAAACAAATCATCATATTTAGAAATGATGTCAATCAGTTCAAATTTATGCTTAGGGTCGCATTCTTCAAAATATTTAGAGACTTCATCATTTTTCATCTTAACCATCATCAACACAAAATTCTTACTAGCATTTACCAACCTCTTCATTTGTCCTGCAGAGACTATTGCTAGATTGGTTTTCATCTTATGTGCTCATACAATATATTCCATACCTTCTTTAAAAAGATGATACTTATTCTGCTCTCTAGAGAAGACTACTTTCTGGTCATACAAATATGGACTCCCAAATACAATCCCGCAAATGTCAAGTGGTACTACATCCAATTCTACCTCATCCCTAAACTTTTCAGTAATTGCAAATTTTAATACACATTTCCTTGTAACTTGCAATCGTGTATCATTAGTAACCCAACCTAGAGGATAGGGATTTTCATGAGGCACAGTAACTAAATGCAATTTTTTAACCACTTCTTCTGATATCAGATTTACTTGTGAACCACTATCAAACAATGTATCAATATTTGTGTGACTTGCAATGACACAAACATGAAACAGTGCACTTCTATCTTTATCATTTTGCTTAGAAGTAGATGGTAGACTTGTACTTGCACTAGAACTAGATTGTGCATCAATGGGAAGTGAGATACTTTTATCCTTACCTTGGATTCCAACAGCTGTAACCTTTGTTTCATCACCTGAGTCGGATCCCAAGTCTTGAATAACTGCTGCAGTAGATTTTTCTTTTCCTTTGTCTTTGTTTCCTCCGAACTTCTTTGGCCTTAACTCTGGACGAAGTTTCCAACACTTATAGACATCATGTCCCTTCTAACAATGCGAACATGTAGGTTTTTCACCCTCTTTCTTAACAGTATCCATCTTCTTTTTCCCCTTATCCTTACCTTTCGATTTGCTGTCAAATTTAAATGACTTCTTCACAAAAGTATCATTAGCATGCTTACCCCTAGGTTCTAAATGTGTAGCTTGAACACATACATCATCCAAATTACTGGGATTAAACATCAACAAAGTATGCTTCAAATAAGAATGCATGCCACCAATGTACTTAAGAAGAGTTTCCTGTGTATCTAACAAAACATTCAATGCAATAGCCCTCTTTCTGAATTCATGAGTATAGTCTTGAATGCTTTGTCCTTTAGCTTGTCTAAACATTTTCCAATTCATGGTTAATTGTTGCATGTGACCTAAAGGATAAAATTGCTTTCTTAATACTTTGATGAATTCATTCCAAACTGAAATAATTTTACCATTCTTTCAAAGATCTTGCTGAATCTTGCTCTCCCACCAAGTAAGAGCCATTCCACTCATCCTCAAAGTGGCCAATTGAATCCTGGAAGGGTCATCATTAATGCCCTACACCCTACAATATACTTCAAGCTGCTTGATCCAATTGTCTAATTTTTCAGCATCTATATCTCCATTATAAATAGGTTATTCAAATTTTACATCTAATTTGAAATAAGGAATATTAGGACTAGCATTATTTGAATGAGAAGTATGAGAAGAAGAAAAAGTCTGATTAGTGTCAGGAGGATCACCATCACCTCCTACCCCTTTACCCTTTTCTTCCTTCTTCACTTCTACATCTCTGGATGAAGATCCTTCATCTTTCTTCTTCCTTTCTGCTCGCTCATCGAGTAGGATTTCCATCATGGCTTTCATGCTCATAAAATCCTCCAAAAACTCAGTTTCAGAAATGACAGGTTTTTCCTGTTCGGTATGTCCTTCTTCTTCCCGTCGTGGAGAAGACATGGTTCTTGAGAATGTTATCCTGGAGCCAATATCAGGAGCTCCTTCAACTAATTCTCCTTCACCAACCTTTAACCTAGACCTGGTAAGCATTCACAAACTTGCACAACAGTCAACCAGCTCTGATACCATAACATGATCCGTCGGACCTCAACTTATGTGCATTAAAAGTTTGTGTTAAAAGAATGCGTTCAGCAGGTTAATTAATGGAACATCATTAACATAAATTAAATACTGAAAACAGATGGAAAACAAACTAATAAACAGATATAAAGAAGCACAAAATCAGAGCATCACAAACAGAAGTTGATAACGGAGTTCACCCCCTCCACTGGGCTACGTCTCCGGGTCCCTCTCCAATGGGTACCGATCCAATTAATCTTTTTAAAATGGTACAAAATGGTTCTGGAAACAACTTCAGCAACTGTAAACAGAATGTTGTACAAAATATTTAAGACCTTTCTCTCGAAATTACAATCAGCATTCAAAGATAAAGAAAGCTAAAATATAACAGAGAATGTCGACTTCTACAGGACAGCATCTGGACACTTCGCAACAAAACTGATCTCTAAGCTTCTCATAATAGAGAAACGATACTCTGCGCTCCAAAACAATCCGCCCCCTTCTCGGTGGCCAGCCTCCTCTATTTAAGAGTTCAGCGGGAGGGATAAGTAACTCATTCGATTCCATCATCTCAGATGTTATCTTTTTTATTATTGTTACAACCATACGCTGAACCATGCAATTCGGCCAAGTCACTGCACAAGCATTATGTTACCATGACGTTACATATCCCCGAAACGTGGAAACTAACTCCACGCACATGTTGATTCACAACACATTGCAATGACCGTTACGCACATATGTTGCACTATACCATAGCGTCACACGTAACATAACCGTTTGATGTCACCACTAACTTCGTGATGTTGTAGCAAGTGCGATAAGTATGTCACAGCTAAGTCTGTCACAGCAGTGTGAAAAGTCTGTTGCAGCTAAGTCTGTCATAGCAGTGTGAAAAGTATGTCACAGCTAAGTCTATCATAGCAGTGTGAAAAATGCTATCGTAGCTAATTCTGTCACAGCTAAGTCTGTCACAGTAGTGTGGTATGTCTGTCATAGCTAAGTCTGTCACAGCAGTGTGATAAGTCTGTCATAGCAGTGTGAAAAGTCTATCGCAGCTAAGTCTGTCACAGCAGTGTGAAAAGTCTGTCGCAGCTATATATATGAGTTAAAACATATGTTATGTTCTTTGAACCATATATTAAATACCATTGTACCATATTGGATCAGTGTAAATTGAAGATGAATAATCCTCTGGATCACTTCTTCTTCTCCTTCATCTCCGCCATCTCCACCCTGGTCGCTTTCACTCTGCTGCGACTCACTTTGTTCTTCGCTGTCCTCTGGGGGGTCTTGCTGCTATGTCTGACTAGGGCCTGGAATGTTGGGTTTTTTCCCTACGTCCTTCATCCATTTAGCCGGCCACGACTGAAATACTGCAAGGATGTCTTCCTCATTTACCACATATGACAACTTCCAGCATGTATGTTTATCATCTGCATGGGCCTGGATGAATACATTGTGCATGTCGGCCTTGAAGTTGGCCACTCCCGCATACTTAGAAAATAGCTCATTACTGAGCCGCGGTGTCTTCAGGATCTCATACGAGATACTCATGTCATAAAAGGTGAACACATAGTTCGTCATCTGCTGGGATGCTTTGTCCTGCGACACCCAAAGGGATGCATAGCTTACTGCTCTAGGCATGTTCGGAGGCACAGCAACAAACTATGCCTCGATAGGTTCTTTCCATCCTACGAGTGCAATAAGTACTATCAGCCATGAATAGTGAAAGGGTCTACCTTTCTCCTATGCATCACGGACATCTTCAAGGAATTCCTTGGCAATGTACTCTACCCATTTGAAACTGTAGCCTTCGGCACAGTTTGCAGCAAGACTAATAATCAAGGCAGATACTTCATTTGGTCTGCAGATCCTAGAGGAGGTGCTAGGATCTGGAACAAAGATGTCAGATCTCAGTTGAGAGATATTGTCATAGGTGATTTGAGGATTGCAAAAACTTCACTACCTTTCAATGCACACCCTAGAGAGAATTAGAAGGGTGGGTATGCTCGAAGGACTATATAGTAGAGAAGAGGTACCATCCTTGTGTGGGGTGGCGTAGGTTTTTTTGGGTACCGTAGTTGTATAAATCCAAGTCGGACACATGTGGAACCCAAAGAAGATACTGCAGATAAGTATTTGTTTCAATTGGAAACTTCTTGTTGATTTTATGTCAATATACATGTGCATGTGATTCATCTATGATTTTGGAAAATATTGTGCATACTAACATGATAATTGACTCATTGCTTGGGGCTTGAGAATAGGTATTGATGGTTTCCAAAGGCATTGTAAATGTTCCAAATAGAGGAGAAGGATTCTCCAATACCTAGAAAAGATCCTATGGTGTGTATTGATTCATGTAATCAAGGACTTGGAGGAGTTTGTATGCAAGACAACTACCTAGTGGAACCAAGGAGGAGCTTCAGATCATGTCATTGGACAAGCAAAGGTGGATAGGAATAACTATAGTTCTAGATAGGCTACGTGGGATATGGAGTATGCCATGTGATTGGCACATCCATTTTTGTTCAATTTTGGAGAGCACTGAAGTAGTACCAGTGTACCATTTTTTGCAGGTTTGTAAAGCACTGAGGACAATGCTATTGTAAGGGGTAGGGGAATGTAAGGGCCCCTATTTTGAACCCAATTGCATTAAAATATATATGATATAAATATCGTTATTAAATAATGGTGTGGAGCTCAAGGAAAAGGCCCCACCATGGATTTATGTTTTTATGTTTTGAAAATTAAAATTGATGCTGATGGTTATCTTGATAGCCGATGGAACAATATAATTTTGGAGATCATGTAAATATGCAATTAATAAAAATACCCACAACTAGATATGTAAATTCAATGTTAAAGAGATGGCGGCATGATTTCACAAGGAATACGGGGGGGGGGGTTATTCAAACCCTTGAGCCAATAGTGTTGGGGCAAATGTCAAATTGAAAACCCATAAAGTTGTCAACTACCCATTTTGTCTTTTGTGCCGAGTGATATAGAAGTGGTTGATTTAGTTAATGCATGGGGATGGGAAGAGTATTGGATTCAAATTCGAATTTGGGGAAGCCACCCATTTTTTTAAAAATGTATTTTTGACTTATGGGGAAAGTAAATGACCATAAATGCTTCCCAACCCATTATACATTCACGTCCTTCATTTCCTCCTGCATTTGAAGCTTGTTGAGCTCTCTCCTTCATGTTTTCCGCAATTTTCTTCATTTCCATGGCTAGGAAAAGATGATTTTGTTTTGCTAAGTGAATGTGCAGTAGAGATTCACGATTTGGGGGTTTCAAGAGGTATTTTTTTCTCCCTCATGTAGTTGGAGGTTGTTGTGCATTTCCCTCACATTTTTTTTGCATTTTCCCTAATTTCTCCAAGCTCGGAAACCCATTTTTGTATTTCTCAGTGAATGGGCAGAGGAGAACCATGAATTGGGGATTTATAGAGATTGTATTTGCTCCCGTAATGACGATAGGTATTTTATGATTTTATATTCACAATTTGGGTGTGGATAGAGGTCATTTTTTCCTCTGTGAATCCATTAAATGTTTCCTAAAATGATTTTCTCACCTCAATCATTTTTCCCATTTACCATTTTTTATTTTGGTTCCCACGACATTTTTGTCCATACCCAGAACTTGTATTTTGATGTGAAGTGCATCCTTGTGTTTTCTTGGCTAACTAAGTCCAAGGAATCCCTCTATTAGTGGGTTGACTGTGTTTCATGTGAAGGTTGTCTTGGATGAGTATGTCCAAGGAACCCATCTGTTATTGGGTTGATTGTGTTTGGATGTGATTATTGGCTTGGATGAGTAAGTCCAAGTTGACTATGTTTGGATGTGATTATTGGCTTCGATGAGTAAGTCCAAGGAAGCCATATGTTATTGTCTTGTTTCCTTAGTAGCCTGTGAAACCGAATTGTTTATTGGATAGGTTGGACTGTCTATGAAACCCAACTCAGTTTTGGCTTGACTGTAGGTGTATGTCTTTGGTTATGTGTGAGCCTATTGTTGTTCCCTTATTCCTTATGGGAATCATTCCCATCTCGAGGGTGGTAGTGGTGCTGAGAGATTGATGAGCACACTGCCCTATGGTTAGGTGGAACATTGCAATGACATAGATAGTTTTGGGGAAGCTTATTCTCAAGATAAGTATTTCTTGTGTACTTAATCTCTACAATGAATTTTTTAAATAAATTATTATGAACATGATGAATGGTTGAATGAATGATCTTGCTTCGGATGTGTATTCACATATATTATGCATATGTGGATGTATTTCATTTTGATGCATTTTATTATTATGTTCATGGTGCTAGATTTCCCAATCTGATAGAGGAACAGTGCTATTCGCATCGTCTCCATCATTGATATGAGGGGAGGGGACTTGAAAAAAATGGAAAGATAAAATGAACAGCTTTTGAAGTACAAGAATGTGAATTCTCAAAAGTGCCTGAAACATCAAGTGATAAATTTAAATCCAGAGCTGATTTATATGACAAATACAAGGATGATAGGGATATATATTTAAATCAATCTTCAAAATTATATGCAGAAGTTGGGAAAATATCAAGTAAATGAGTCTCACTAGTAACTATCGAAAATCATACTAGGAGCACTCTAAATTTAGAAGTTTCCACTAAGAACATGATAGAAGAAATGAGGATGAACCTGAAGGATATCCCCATGCCTGTCATGATCCACTTACACAAGAAGATTAGGGAGGTTATTTACACTGATTTGTTGAAATCCACCTTGAAGGTATCCAAATTGTAATCTACATGGGACATATTAGAAAATCAACCAAGGCAGGAGAAATTGGAGAATAAGGTGCACTAATAGAAGACAAAGGAACTTCAAGGAGATTTGTTGGTTATAGATAATGAAGAAAATAAAAGACAGGTCACATAGAAAATCCTTTCAGAGAAGGAAAATGCAATCCAGTTTCTAAAAGGGAAGTTAAAAACCCCTACAACACATAATTCAGGATTCTAAGTTGATGGAATTGGAGAAAAAAAAGAGTCGGTAGCTAAAGAGATGAATGATAGAAAATAAAGGCTATTGAAGCTTGCTGAGGAAAAGAAGGAATGGGAAAAAGAGAAAAGTATTTTAAATGAAAAATTGATGTTTTAAATGAAAGAAAACTGTCTGAAGAAAAATAAAAAGAGGATAAGAGTAAAGATGATGAAGTACAAATAATTCAGCCTCTTGTAGAGACAAGTACATAATATATTATACAGGCTATGTACCAAGATAGTTTGAGGTACTTATAGATTGTTGGTTTTAAAAGTCAGAATAAAAATATAGTTGATGCATTTTTGAAGAAAGAATAGGAAATGAAACATCGGAGAATAAATACAAAGAGTTGTTGAATTCAAATGAAAAATTAGTAAAGAAATTGTTTGGGCAATTTCCAATGCAAGGAGAAAGACACCTCATTTGGGACATGGTCATTGTTGAAATTGTTAAGCTTAGACCTTATTTAAATTATAATTTGGAGAAAGAGATGGTAATAAACGCTGCTAGACAAAGTTGTACTATAGTGAAAGAAGCTTTTAATAAAAATGTAGTGGAAACAGCTAATAATACATTCAATTTAATAAAAAAAAATTAAAGGAAGATTCAAGGACAATGGAAATTAAAGACATAATCATTGTGATCACATGGGATAGGAAAGTAGTAGGAAAATGTCAACACATAGAAACTATGTAGGAAAATATTGACATAATGCAGCATCAGGTGAAGATTTTCAAAAGTTCATTTGTGAGCCTTTTTCAAAAAGGTTTTCCTTGCTTTTAGGAAGAAGATGGTAAACTTTTATCTCAGGTTGAATATCAGGTTTTGTTGTACAAATGTAGATTGGATCACATCAAGTTTGAATATATGAACCAATATCTATTAGGGAAATATGCAGTTGACAAATTAGCGGTGGATTTTGAGATAATCAACACTTCCAGAACAATTTTTTCCCAGTTGCCACCTATTTTATATGTGAATAATCTAGAATTGAGAGTATTAGCGAATGAAATATCTAATTTAGAGTTACCATCTATGGACCAATGGAAGACAATTGAGAAGTTTGAAATAACAAAGTATAAATTACATCAATAAAAAAGTTTGAGGTATTATGAAGACAATTTTTATTTTGAAAAATGTAATAGATTTTTGAGTAGTTAGTTAGTTAGGAGATAAATGAAGTCTAATAAGGAAGTTATTTTTTCCTATTTTTAGCATGTAAGTAGTTATCAGATCAAGGATAATTTTTTAAAGTATTTAAGAAATATTTTTGCAATGTATTGAGGGTTAGAACCTATTAGCAATGTTGATGTAATTGTAACTTCGAAATGTATTCACTTGTATTTCTTATGTATTGTAAATCGATGTTTATTTCGGGATATACTTGAGTCATGTCATACCTCTATGTTCCTATCAATAGGTTCTATAATGTAAACAATTCATGTCAAGTCATTGTGGGTAACCCTCCTATTGATCAAGGGTTAAAGTCTCCACAGTTCCAAGGCACTAGGGATATTAGACTCTCCTAGAGAATTCGGCCCTAGTAGGGTTTATTCAAGTTGGGAATTAGTATAAATAGAGAGCTAGCCTCTCTATTTAACACACACTCACTCAAATTCAGTTGTAGCGCATAGATGAGGAAGAAGAAAACACTGGGGCTAGGAAGAAAGAGATTACTACTATCGGGAGATCATCTTACTATTTTGGGGTCTTACTTTTGGTGCTGATTCTATCTCTGAGGAAGTTGTGGGGTTTTCTCAATTTATGGTTTCCCTAAGAAAAAACACTATTTTCATTGTCCCTTTTGTTTGATTGTTGTTCTTGTTATTCTCTCAATTAAATATCCTAATGTAATGCTAGCTTAATGTTAAAAATATGACATGGTATTAGAGCTAACCTGAGAAGAAGACACTGTGCAGCTGCGCGAACTAGGAATTCCTACCTTGTGGATATCTCTCCACATATTTTTAGCAAAAGAAGATTGGAATAACCCTCCTCCCTAAGGTGCATCTTTCTGTCGAAGCAGAATCCAATTCTAAGGTTTTTCAGTTTTGGACCCGACACTACTGCCAAAAATTAGGACATTCCACAGAAGTGGAATTCTTAAGTAATCCTAGGCCTGGATTGATCTCCTCCTCAAAATCAAAGTTTAGAGATCAAGATCAAAGAATTTGGTTGGATAGAACTTTGGAAAAGAAAAACCCTAATCTGCTCCTGAACCAGCACTGCATAATTTCAGCTCCAAATCGAGATCTAATATCTTGACCTGGTAAGATCTAAATATTTTTTATTTCCATTTGAGGTTCTCAGTTAAGATGTCTCATCATACCAATATTGATGAAAATATTGAGGAAGCTAATAAATTTCAAGCCTAGAAGTATAGTATCTCCTTAGTCCTGGTAGAAAATGAGTTCGACTCCTACATTAATGAGGAGGTTCCAGTACCAGAGGGATATGAGGCTAAGGCCTTACACAAGAAGAAGTTGGTTATGGAAAAAAGGATATTTCTGACTCAATCAAGGATCACCTCATACCACAGGTGTCCTCCCTAAAGACACCTAAAGCTATGTTTGATTCCCCAACCAAATTGTTTGAAGCAAAGAACATAAATCAGAAGATGACTCTGGGAAACCAACTAAAGAATGTAAAGATATAGAATGTAGAGACCATCTAGTATTACTTTACAAGGGTATCTTAGATCAAGGAATAGCTACAAGCAATAGATGAAGAGGTAGAAAATGCAAAGATTGTAATGACCACCTTGACTGGTCTCCCTAGATCATGGGACTCCTTTATTCAAGGAATCTGTGCCAAAAAGAAGTTAGTCAAGTTCAGAAGACTATGGTAAGAATGCTCTCAAGAAGAAGCTCAAATAGCAACTCGAGAAGAAAAGATGGGAAGTGAAGATAAAGCTCTCATGCTACACTCCAAGAAAAACAGAAGAAGTTCTCATCACCTGAGAGGTAAGAATTCTCATCAAAGAGCTATCACTAGAAAAGACTTGTCTAAATTAATATGCTATACATGTGATGAAAGAGGACACATTTCCAAATACTTTCCTAGAAACAAGATTAACTCCCATAAGAAGAAGGGAAACAAGAGAAGACATCATGCTCATGCCAAAGATGATGATGAACCTTCTACAAAGAGAACCTGATATGAAAGTGAAAATTCATCAAGTGATGAATAATATGTTTTGATTTCTTCCCTCATGGGAAACATAACTCATGAAAGAAATTATTGGCTTATAGACAGTGGGGCTTCCAAACATATGACAGGATTCAAGGAATCCTTTGTAAAACTATCTGAACATGACTCACCTAACAAGGTGAAACTTGGGGATGACTACCAGTATCCAATAAAAGGTAGTGGGGAATCCTCCTATAAGCTAGAGTCTGGAAAGTTGATGATAATGAAAGAAGTATTGTTTGTACTAGGACTAAAGAAGAATATCCTCTCCATATCTACATTATATGCAAAAGGAATGAGGGTTGCATTTATAGATGGCCAAGTCATCATGTGGCCAAAGGGAAAGACTATTAATGATGTAGTAGTGATTGGGGAAGAAGGAGGAGGTATATACAAATTGAAGGGCCATCCAAAACAAGACTTGGTCCATGACACAGTAGAGACAAATGAACTTTGACATAAAAGGCCTGCACATGTGCATTACAGAGCACTACTACTTGCAAGAAAATCTATTGAAGGTCTTCCAGAAATTCAATAAAAACATGACGGAGTCTACAAAGGATGTGCAAAAGGAAAGAACACAAAGAAGACATTTCCAAGTAGCGAGAGCAAAGCAAAAGGAATCTTGGAAATCATCCACTCCGATGTATGTGGTCCAATGTCATCAAGTTCACTAAGTGGGTATGTATACTATGTTTCTTTTATTGATGAATTTTCTAGGAAGACATGGATTTACTTCATGAAGAACAAAGATGATGTATTCAACAAGTTTAAGGAATTCAAAGCCTTGATCGAGAACCACACTGAAAAGAAGATCAATACCTTTTGATCAGATAATGGCAGATAATTCACATCGAATGAATTCAAAGAGTTATGCTAAGACTCAAGGATTAAGAGGGAGTTATCCACTACATATAATCCACAACAGAAATGGGATTACAGAAAGGAAGAATAGAACTATCATGGAAGCTGCAAGAGCAATGCCTCATGGTTAAGATCTTCCTATGCATCTATGGGCAGAAGCTTCCAGAACAACGGTGTATGTACAGAATCATACTCCACACAGAGTACTTGAGAACAAGACACTTGAAGAAGTCTTTTCCTGCAAGAAACTAGAATTCAGCCATCTCAGAATATTCAGTTGTCCAGTGTACATACACATTCCAAAAGAGAAGAGGACAAAATTAGATCCTTCAGGAAATAAGGGTATATTTGTGGGATACTCTGAAAGATCGAAGGCTTATAGAATATACTTCCTAGGATTCAAGAAGATCGACATCAGCAGGGATGTGACATTTGATGAAGACATAGCTTACAAAAAATCTATAAAGAGACCTTTTGAAGTTCCTAAAGAATCAAAAGCACCTAGAATTCATGACACAGCCATGAATGAAGAAACTTAAGAAGAAGATCGAGAATTTGAAGAACCTCAAGAACCTGTAGATCCACCTCAGGAGAAGAATCCTCATAAGAGGAAACCTACTTGGGTACGAGAAGCTATCCAAGGTGCAAAAAGATATGGGGCTCAAGAAGAAAATCACAGAGAAAGAAAGAGGACTAGATCCTACTCTGGATATGTAGCGTTATTATGTGATTTCATCGATAAAGAACCTTCCCATTATGAAGAAGTGGAAGAACAGAAAGAATGGAAGGATGCTATGATCAAAGAGTATTAATCAATCATGAAGAACGATGTCTGGGATGTTGTCCCAAGACCAAAAGGGTAGTCTGTTGTAACTTCCAAATGGATCTACAAGATCAAGCATTTTGTAGATGGTAGCATTGAAAAATATAAAGAAAGATTTTTTGCTCATGGTTTCTCCTAGAAAGAAGGAATAGATTATGAAGAAACTTTTGTATTTGTAGCTAGATACACTTCCATCAGATCAGTACTTTCTCTGGCTGCAGTGATGAAATGAAAGATACACCAAATGGATGTCAAGACTGCTTTCTTGAATGGTGTAGTAGAAGAGGGAGTGTATGTGGAGCAGCCACTTGGTTTTGAGACACATGACAGGGAGTCTCATGTGTGCAGATTGAAGAAATCCCTGTACAATTTGAAACAGGCACCCAGGACATGGTACAACAGAATTGACAACTTTCTATCTAGTTTGGGCTTTACCAAAAGTAAAGCAGATTCCAACCTTTACTACAAGGTTGAAGATGGCAACCTAGTGATGCTCCTACTATATGTAGATGATATGTTTGTAACAATTATGAATGGGTTGATTACTGATATGAAGAGGAATCTTTCTGTCGAATTCAAAATGAAGGACTTGGGTATGATGCATTATTTTCTAGGAATGGAGGTGTGGCAAAATACAAATGGAATCTCCCTTGAAAAAGGGAAGTATGCAGTAGACATCCTAAAGAGTTCTGGGATGATGGACTGCAAGGCCATGACCACACCTATGGCATCAAACCTGAAGCTATTAAGTGATGCTTCATTAGAATTGGTTGATTCTATGATGTATCATCAGATGATTGGGTCCTTGATGTACCTGATGAACACAAGACCAGATATCTGCTTTGTTGTGAACACCTTGAGCCAATTCCTGACAGATACAATACATGTTCACTTGATTGCTGGAAAGCATATTCTGAGATACCTAAGGGGTATAATTGATTATGGGCTCAAGTATGAGGAGAATCAAAAGATTAACCTGGATGGTGGTGTTGATTTAGATTGGGCAGGTAGTGCCATCGATAGGAAGAGCACTTTAGGGTGTTGCTTCAGTATGGGATTAGGTGTGGTCTCTTGGTTTAGCAAGAAGAAATCCTTTGTGGAACTGAGTACGGCTGAAGCAGAGTATGTTGCAGCTTGTTCAACTAGTTTTGAGGTAGTATGGCTAAGGAAGCTACTATTTGATTTCTTTGATCTCTAATTAGATGCTACTTGTATATATTACAACAACCAGAAATGTCTGAAGTTGTCAAATAACTCACTATTCCATGACAAGTCGAAGAATATCGAGATCAAGTATCACTATATCAGGGATATGGTATAGAGAGGAGCCATGAAGCTCCAGTATGTTGCGACGGACAAACATATAGCTGATGTGTTGATGAAGCCATTAGCAAGAGTGAAGTTTGAGTACTTCAGGGAGAAGCTTGGTGTTCTCTAGATAAAGGTTCCTTCCAAGGGAAAGTGATGAGTCCATAACACCCTGTTTTTGACCTTGTTTGCATTAAAGGTACATGATGTATATATTCTAATTAATCATGGTGAGGAGCTAAAGGCAAAAGCCCCACCATCGATGTGGTGGTGTTATGTTTCAGCAATTGGGATTGTTTCCAATGTTATATCATGCCATCCCTCACAGTATAGTTCTGGCATCATGTAAACATGCAAAATTAATCAAAAACCTACAACCAGCTATGACGGTGCAACATTAAATGAAAAGGGAATTATTCCTAAGGTTAAGGGGGGGTTGTCTAACCTATGGGAGCCATTGGGAGTTTTCCATGTGTTGACCACCCGTTAAACTTCTGTTGTTCGATTAGTTCAGAGCAATTATGGCTGGGGATTGGTGGGTGGTAGGACTCCCAGCCTTTGTCCTGTAGACACTCCACTAGTGGGATCGCTCTTCTCACGTGGAGGGTAGGGGGATGATCACCATAGAATCCACTCTTCCATGATCCCACTTCCTGGAAGGTTTTGGGTCATGATCACTCTCACGCAGGGTGCTTCTTGTTATTTGTCCCATAGTGAGTCATTTTTTTCACTCTCCTTATGCACCAGTGGGAAAAGGGGCGTGGTCGTCCTCACGTAGAATGCTCTCCTTTGTTTTGGGAATCATGTAGCGAGTTGGGAAGCATGTTCTATAATCCATGATTTCTTTTGAATGAGCCTTCATGTTATAGCTGTGTGTATGTGTGTCTCCATACTGATTCAGGGTTCTGCGTATGTGTTTCCCCTATCTAGACTGAGAATCAGACCTTCACCTCCATTTGGGGTTTGCTATGAGTTTGTGTGTTTCTCTCGTTGCTGCAGTGGTAAAAGCGTGGTTGTTGCTCTTCCCTTGGTTTTGGGTTGTTGTGTGTGTAAACATCTTTTGGTATTGCTGCTGAGTTGTTTTGGCCATGCCAAGGCCAAGAACAACTCTAAATCATCTTGTTTGACTTGAGCCGAGTTCACCTTCTCGTTTGGGGTTGTCACCCTGTTGTCTTCACCTTGTTCACGGAGTTGTGAACTATTTTTTTTACTACGGTATGCAATGGTTGGTATTCAAACTATTGAGAGTGGGATTAGAGGCTAGGTATGCTTGAGAAACTGGTGTTTAGATCCACTTAGATAGAGTGAGACTGTTGGCTTTCTTCTCCACAACCCTTTAAGAGAATTGGAAAGGGAAGTCAGGGCCTAAGGGACTATGAAGCAGAGAAAGGACTGATTCCTAGTGTTGGGTGTGTCAATGTATTAGAGTTCAGGTTTAAATCTAGTGCAGGTGTCCTTAGCTCTCCATTAAGGCCACCAGCTTAGCATTTAGCCTTTCCTAGCACCTTGACTTCCTGATAAACACTAGTGTGGGGGGGCTTGGTTGATTTGTGTACCTTGGCTATGTGTAAGCATGTTTTGACCCTTATTCCTTGAGGAATCATGCCCATATTGGGGGTGGCAGTGTTGGTGAGAGATTGAATAGCACGCTGGCCTATGGTTGGGTGGAACGTTGCAGTGACATAGTTGGTTGTGGGACTAATTCTATTTAAGATAAGTATTCTTCATTATTTCATCTCTGCATTTATATTTACTGATTAATGGATATAATGAACATGTGGTATGATTGAATGAATGTATGCTTGCTTCTGCTATGTATATGAAGGATTATGCATCATAGTATGTTTTATGTTTAAATCTTTTTATTTCAGCATTATATGCCTATTCATGTTCATGGGGATATTGCCCAGAGGTTTTTGATGGTTTGGGAGCATCCTCTGTTGGAACCATCGGCCCATCAGAGGACTAAGTGTGAAGTTCCTTCGACGCGGCAGAAGTGTTAGTGTGAAGCTCACCCGCATTAGAGAGAAATTTCAAAAAGTTTTGAAGTAGTGGAATCATCAGCAATCAGTGATGATTAGTTGATCGCATCGATGATTCCTAGATGATCAAGTTGCCGACATGGAGAAAATTAGTTGAAGTATCATCCGATATAGACCCAGCGTTGGTGAAATATAGTTGATGAGGTGTCTATAGTGTCGACGGATATCAGTCAAAGAACGCCGAAGCACCAACAAATTTTAGTTGAGGGAGCACCGAGACTTTCAACAGAAAATAGAAGAAGTTGGGGCCAATGGAGGGGCGGTAAAAGGAAGGAAATCTTGCTAGAAATAAATTTTTTCAAAATTTTTGACTAAGTGCTAAAAACATCAGAAATGTTTAGTTGTTCGAATGGCCGATACATCGGTAGAAGATAAAGGAATTTTTTCCGAAAATTAGTTGTTTGGACTGCCGACATGGCGAAAAAATTTAGTTGATTGGATCGGCGAAATTTAGCTAATGGGGTCACCGTTGGGCGTTGGAAAGATTTAGTTGTTTGAATCGTCGATACATCGAAAAATATTAGTTGTTTGGACTGCCAATGCCGTCAACAAAATTTAGTTGATGGCGCAGCCGACACGGCGGCAAACAAAGAAGGAAGTTTTGGCGAAGGTTAGTTGATGGGACCGGCAGAAAATACATGAAGGTCGAGCCGTAGTTTCGGCAGAGATCTCTTGAAGATCGTCGAAACAACGATGAGAAATAGGGGATGAAGGCGCCAATGTGATGGTGAGAGTTAGTGGATGGGAGCACCGACACGAAGGAAATCACCGGAAGGAGGATGACATGGATAAGGAAGTTAGTTGATCAAAGAGCTGATGCAGCAATGGATAAGGAAAGAATTTTTTCGAAAATTTTTCTAAGTATGGAAATCATCGAAGAAAAATAGAGGATCAAATCACCGATGAACGCCGGAAAAATTTAGTTGATTGTGAGTCCGCCACTACGGCTACCTAAAGAACTGTCCAACTGAAGAATAGTGCTTCCGACTGTTGATGTGTCAGAAGAGGTTATTTGTTCATGATTTTGTCATTGCAGCTATCAGTTGAACTATCGTTCCGACAAATATAAGTTTTGATCATTGATACGGCGAAGAAGATTAAGGGACCAGGTCGTCGATGAAAAATGTAAAAAAAAAAAAAATTTAGATGATCTTGTGCCGCCGTTGTGGATGGCTAGACAACTATGCTTCTGACGAGTAGAGCCTCTGATGCAGCAAAAGACAAGGTAAGAAGAAAATTCAAAAATTTTCTCAGAGGCACGAGATCATCAGCCATCAGGAAAAGTTAGTGGATTAGATCGCCGATCAAAAAAGGTTCAATAAGGTGAACCACAGTTGCGACTGCCTAGTCAACTATCCATCTGATGCCACAATGAACAACTGCTTCGACTGCCGATGAGTGCCCCGCAAAGACCATAGTGACTTTGCTGCCTATCGTTGTGGCCACATAAAGAACTAATCACCTGACTAGAAGTGCATCTGAGTAGTGATTCCACAAGGAACTAGTCGCTCCGACTGCTGACAAAGTCGTGAGCTGTGGAAGAAATAGAAAGATCGTGGGCCATTTTTGCGGAAGCTGAAAGGACTAACCATCCAATGTGTAGGGCACCCAACCACCGACGTAGTGGTTAGTCTATGTTATCGTCGATGAAGTTTGGAGTGATAGATGGTTATGTAACCTATATGGTGGATGAAATTAGACCAACAGATCACTAATAAAACTTAGAATAGTAGACCATTATAGACCAATACAGCAGAAGAAAATAGACAAGCAACCCGCTGATACAGTGGAGAAAATTAGACGTTCTAGCCACTAAAACGCCGAAAGGTTAGTGGGAAAAGGACCCGATGAGCAGTCCTTAGCATCAACGATGTAGATTGGAATACTTTCCCACTAAGGATTTAAAACATTAAAAAATTAGTCGGGATGAGACCCAATTTTGACAAAGAAGAATTTTGGGTTTTTCCAGTGAAAGTTCCAACGAATCTCAGCAAGTGTTCAGTGAATAATTTCTCATTGGATTTTTAGCAGTTTCAGAGATGAAAAGGAAGAAAATTATAGGTGGTTGAGGTTGACATTTCAGACAAAAATACATTTGGTAAAAAACATCATTTTGAAGTGGTTTGGTCCTCACACTCGAGGTCAAAATGAGACTTGTGGATAGGCATTGGAAATATTATCTAGCAGGGAACAAGGGAGAGTCACCAGAATTTGAATGCATAACAACAAAGTACTAGTGATTGCTTGACAAAGAAGTGTGTTTCTATCAATATGGACAATCCAAAAATTGCATTCCTAGAGGTAGCAAGACCATGAAGTCAAATCAGCTGTTGTGTGGAAGAGGAGTTCCATGCAACGATGAGGGACTTAAAAATGGAAATTTCCTTAAACCCTGTCTTGCTAATTATAATTACATTTTACAAGTTCTATACATAAAATGTATAAGGATATGCCTTGCATTCATAGTATATTACATGATTGGTAAGAGTAGTGAGAACTATATAATTATAATGTACCACTAATGGTAAATATTGCATTGGTGTTGGAATTAGTGGGAAATAAAAAAAACCCAACGACAACCTAGACCTGATTGAGTATGTTGTTGATGCTGATGAATGTGACCAGAAACCCTATGAATAAAGGGATAAGGCAACAAGTCCATAATCAAAAGTTGGTGAGCAAATTCTGCAATCTCCTGCAAAGGACCAACCAAACTAGGAATGTCAAGGGTGTAAGTAGGACCCATGAAGGTAAGAGTTTGATTATGACAAATTGCATGGAGTGGTAAAGGTAAGAGGTCTCATATCTTGTGGGTATTTGAATTTTATACTGCATTCATATAGAAATGTGTCATGCCTGTATTATGTTGTGATGAGATTAGTAGCCCAAGGAAAATAAGCACTAATGATGTTGATTGAAGTAGTCATGGTTAGGCCTTGCATGGTATGATTGAATGCATAATATTCTTGAATCAATGCAAGGTAGCATCGAGTGGATACGCATTAAGGGATTTTATAAATCTTGTAGTTATGCGTTGAATGGATGCATATGAAGGGTGTGAGTAATTGATTACATAAGTATGGGTGCAAATGTTGTGATGCATTGCATGAATGCATATAGATAGTGTATGTGTTATTATAAATAACTAATGGCTGAAATGACAAATTGATGACAATTCTGGAACCATTTCAAGAGCTGTTATGAATGCAGGATAGTAAGTGCATGAAGAGGGTAGTCATGATCGATTGACTGCTAGAAATTCTCTATGGAAGGGCAAGGTGGCACAATGATACGCTTGTGAAGTAAGAAGTATCTAAACCATTCATTTAAATTGCATACATGATGTGACTATACTTTGCAATTTAAGTATGATAATGATTCTGTGAAGTAAATGAGTTTGGTCATATGGATGTGCTAATAGCTGGAAGTATTCAAATTCTATAATTCTGAAAATGCTTCAGTGATTGTTGCAATAATGGAAAAGGATATATGCATCAAGACTTACCAAGTGTTTGGCTGATTGAAGTTCAAGTTTCAGGTAGATTGTTTAGAGCATGGCATTGAGAGTAAGACCATGACAAATGCCAGAATCTACCATGTGAAAGAGACAAACCTTATGGGAAGAGTCTCATAGTTGTGAAAATAGTTTGTATGCATAATGAGTTGTTAGATTTGAATTTGTGAATTTCAGTTCTAAGAAATTGCTGACAACTACTAATCATTATTGGCTTGCATAAGATTGTGTCAGGGGGATACATTGTAAGTGGGTGTTCATGTTATGCTAGTATGCATAAACTTATAATGGGCATAGTATTTCCGCTTACAAGAGACCCACAAATGAGGATCACCTCATTGACAAGCAAATCAATTTCTGTAGTAGACAAAGTTACAAATTCTCATTGAATTTAATTACTAATGTCATTGCTTGGTTATGGAAAAATCAAATTTGAATTGTATTATCAGATAATGATTGACTGTTTGGCTACTTGATGAATGTGCCAGGGGTACACACTGCAGGAATATCATGTGTGATGGTCTGCAAGAGCCAAAATCCATGGGAAGGTTTTCCCTTATCTTGGAAATGGGTTTCGGGTGAAACTCCATTGGACATTTTGGAAATGTCTCATCTGCACTACATGTTTGGTAAGCAACATGAGTGAGATCGTATGTATTATCTTAGTAAGACATGTGTGAATGTGAAATGTAAAAAGGAGTTGGTATGGAAAACTGAGGGACTATTAACTCAGAGAAGGGATCCCCCATTCCTCCTTAATGAAGGAATACTGGATCGGCAAATGGATAAGTGTTCTGTAACCCTAGCTAAGAATATGCATGCCAAATTGTTGAATTCAATATGCAAAACATGTTTTGATTTTATTTCCATTATGACCGATTGCTTGACTACAAATAGGGCCTACATGGCACACACTGGAAAAGGGTGCACACTTTCCCGATGTCGGATCATGGAAGGATTTTTAAATATTGATTACACCCTAGGGAGTGGACACACCCGTGGTGTCTCAACACTTGATAGTGAATGATGTGAAATGTGGTTACAATTTTAGAGCAATAACGCTAACGAATATGCTTATATTGCTTATGTTGTTAGGCTAAACAGATGTAGTCTGGTGTTGTACACTAAATGGACAATGGATTGAGCTCATCCTACCTTCTACTAAAAAGCACAGAGAAGGAGACATTCCTGAGGGACAACTCAGAGAAGGTAGTGGTCTCTTGTGTGATATGGGGTAGTGTAGTTAGAACTCACTACTGGAAATGAAACCTGGAAATGGTCATTTATTGTTGATATAAGTCATTAGAGGAAATTTAAACTCAAAATGGGCCTCCTAAAAAAAATAATAAAATAATAAAATAATATTTATTAATTTTTGAGGAATAAAAGAAAAAAACTACATTTTTGTTTGTATTTTCGACATATCTCCTTGTTTTTTTACTCAAATTTCGATCGAGAGAGCTCGTTTGATGCAGAATTAAATTCCACATCCAATGAGTAACCACTCGGCATACTTTTGATGGACCCATATACCCCAAAAACAAGAAATACCTAAAAAAATGTGATGATGACATATCATCACCTTTTTAAAGGTATTTCTTGTTTTTGGGGGAGCAGGGTCCGTCAAAAGTATGCTGAGTGGGTACTCGTTGGATGCTGAGTTTAATTCTGCATCCAACGATCTCTCCCGATAGAAATTTGAGTAAAAATACCTATACGGTATTTCAAATTTAAAGCAATTTCATTGGCTAACAAATGATGACATGGAATTTGAATTAAAAATAAAAGGCCCATTTTGAGTTTAAATTTCCTCTAATGCCATGTGTTATTGTTGATGGCATGATAAACCCAACTGTGTTGGCTTGGCTAATGACTAGTTGGTTATATAAGTGTATTGTTGAGATAAATACAAGTGATTTGTTGACAGTCTAATAAACCCAAATGGAGGTTGGCTTGACTTTTCTTGATATATATATATATATATATATATATATATATATATATATAAGGATGTTGTGAAGTAGCCTGTGTACTGGCCTAACTTCCAAGTCCATAGGCGATCCCAAGGCTTGCCAAGTGAAGCAGGATCCTGTGGACCAACGAGGAAACACACAATATAGATAAGTATTGGATTATTTGGCAATATCTTGCTTAAGAATATACATCTGTATATGATTTGGTTATGATTTTTTAAGCTCTTGTTTTAGAGATAAAAACCAATGAGAATAAACTAAACATGTGAATCTATTCAATGTTTGAATATAGGTATCGTTGGGAGAGAGGACTATGAGAGCATCGTAGGGGTTCATGAGGACATGTGACTGTCCTGAAGAGCTCAGAATGAATAGTAATGAAAAAGGTGCTAGTGAGATTGTGACGGTCCTAGTAGGAGAGACAAACCATATGGGGAGGCTTCGTAGTTGAGAGGTCTAAAATAGACTGGAGACACTAAGTGTCATGACCAAGAGGGATTGGTCCAGCATTCATGGTGAAGTGAAAGAGGCTAAGAGCATGAAAATCCATAGTGGTGGTGTGGGTTCTAGGATGGAACAAAACAAAGAGGGGAAAAACTCTTGTTGCTCTCTCTTGCCTTTTGATTATATATATATACTTATGCATTGTGAAAACAAAGGATTGATTGAATGCATATGTGACTGAAAATAGAATGTGTTTATTCGCTTAAAGTAAATTATGAATGATGAAATGGTTAATTCCCTTCCCAATAATGGACATGAATGAGCTCATGTGCCTATTGGGAAGGCATGAAAAATATGAAAGTCTCCTTGATAAGACTTGTACTATCATGTCGATTGTGAAATTAGTTGACTGATATTAATTCTTATATTATGCTTGGTCTAACAGAATTTCAATGATGCATTTCATAGGTGAGAAAGGTGAAATCTAGTGATACACATTGATCATAGTAGCAGAACAAAAGTTGTTGGACTTGACAGGAAGTCTCCTTCAAATGATTGCTAGGACCCAAGAGAATCTTGGAGCGATGCTCCAGATACAGAAAAGGCTGAATGAGATGAACCACCAGATTTCGCAAGACTCTATTGGTTTGCAAAAGGAGGTAAAACTCCTTATGGGGGAAATCTCTAAAGGCAAGGAATGTGGATCAATGATGGGACATTCATCCAAGCAATCTGGTAAGAAAAGGTCCAGGCATGAAGACTCAAAGGAAATTGAGCGGGTAAAGATGAAGCAGCTAGCAAAATGTTGGAAATGCAGATAACATCATTTACGCTGGGACTGCCCAACAAGGGAACATAAAGAGGGCAGTAGCCACAAAGTTCCTCAACTTGAGGATGTGCCAAAAGATGAGAACCAATAGGATAAGCTCATGGAATCTAAGGGGCTTGGTCCTAAAAGTTCAAGTAAATAATTGAATGTGGGATAGATGTGCAAAATTTTGAAATTTTGATGTCCAAATTGTATATGTATTCCTATGTATTGGAACACTAAGGACGTTGATATTCCAAGGGGGAGGGGATTGTAACACCCTAGTTTTGACCCCGTTTGCATTAAAGGTAGATGATGTATATATTGTAATTAATCATGGTGAGGAGATAAAGGAAAAATCCCCACCATCGATTTGGTTCTGTTATGTTTCGACAATTAGGATCGTTGTCGATGGTATATTGTGCCATCTGACACATTATAGTTTTGGAATCATGTAAAAATGCAAAATTAATAAAAAACCTACAGCCAGCTTTGGTGGTGCAATGTTAAATGAAAAGGGCATTATTCCTAAGGTTAAAGGGGGGTTGTCTAGCCCGTGGGAGCCATTGGGAGTTTTCCTTTTGTCGACCACCCATTAAGCTTCTGTTGTTTGATTAGTTGGGAGAAATTATGGCCGGGGAGTGGTGGGTGCTAGGAATACCAACCTTTTTTCCATGTACACTCCACAAGCGGGCTTTCTCTTCTCACGTAGAGGGTAGGGGGACGGTCACCACGCACTCCACTCTTCCATGATCCCACTTCCTAGGAGGTTTTGGGTCTTGCTTACTATCACGTAGGGAATTTATTGTTCTTCCTCCCATACTGAGTCATTATGTTCACTCTCCTTACACAATGGTGGGAAAAGGGGCATGGTCCTCCTCACGGAGAATGCTCTCCCTTGTTTTGGGACTCACGCAATGAGTTGGGAAGCATGTTCTATTATCTATGATTTCCTATAAATGAACCTTCATGTTCTAGCTATGTGTATGTGTGTCTCTATACTGATTTATGGTTCTGCATATGTGTTTCTCCTGTCCAGACTAAGAATCGAAACTTCTCCATTTGGGGCTTGCTGTGAGTTTGCGTGTTTCTCCTATTACTGCAATGGTAAATGCATGCCTATTGTTCTTCCCTTGGTTTTCGGTTGCTGCATGTGCAAACATCTTTTTGGATTGTTGTTGAGTTGTTTTGGCCATGCCATGGCCAAGAACAACTCTGAATTGTCTTGTTTGACTTGAGTTGAGTTTAGCTTCTCATTTGGGGTTGTCACCAAGTTGTCTTCACCTTGTTCACAGAGCTGTAAACTTTTTGTTTTACTGCAGTATGCAGTGGTTGGTATTTGGACTATTGAGAGTAGAATTATAGGCTGGGTGTGCTTGAGAAACTAGTGTTTGGAGCCACTCGGATAGAGTGAGATTGTTGGATTTATTCTCCACAACCCTTGAAGAGTATTGGAATGGGAAGTTAGGGCCTAAGGGAATGTGAAGGAGAGAAAGGAATGATTCTTGGTGTTGGTTTTGTGGATGTCTTAGAGGTCAGGGTTAACTCTGGTGTAGGTGTCCTTAGCTCTCCATTAAGGCCACCATCTTAGAATTTAGCCTTTCCTAGCTCCTTGACAGCCTGATAAACCCTACTGTGGGGGGAATTGGCTGATTTGTGTACCTTGGCTATGTGTAAGCTTGCATTGACCCTTATTCCTTAAGGAATCATGAGGAATCATGTCCATATTGGGGGTGGCAATGTTACTGAGGGATTGATGAGCATGTTGGCCTATGGTTGGGTGGAATGTTGCAGTGACATAGTTGGTTGTGGGACGAATTCTGTTTAAGATAAGTATTCTTGACCATTTAGTCTCTGCATTTGTATTTACTAATTAATGGATATAATTAACATGCGATATGCTTGAATGAATGAATTTTTTCTTTCACTATGTATATAAAGGATTATGCATCATAGTATGTTTTATGTTTAAAGCTTTTTTTTCAACATTAAATGCCTGTTCATGTTCATGGGGTTATTTCCCAGAGGTTTTTAATGGTTTGGTAGCGTCCTCTTCATCGGTCAGAGGGTTGGGGACGTTACAGAGTCCGTGAGCCATTTTGACATGGTGAGAGGATTGGTTCCTTCCATGGTTAGATGTAAGGGCTGAGCCATTCTTTCATGGTGAGAGGATTGGTTCCTTCCATGTCAAATGTGAGTGTTGAGCCATTCTGATGTGACTGTAGGATTGGTTCCTACATGATCATATATAAGGGATATTCCCATTCTCTGAATGGATGTGCCTGGTCAGTTACATGGAATACTCCGTCTAGGACTGAGGGCCATTCTGATATGACTATGGGATGTGTTCCCACATGATCAGATATGAGTGCATGACCATTCTGATTTGAATGAGGGATGTGTTCCCACTTGATCATATATAAGGGTTGATGCCATTCTCTAGGAGAATGGAGGCTCATGGTCAGTTACCAGGAACCCTCAACCTGGGGTTGAGATCCATTATGTCATGGTTGTGGGATGTGTTCCTCCGATGGTTAGATGTAGGTGCAAATCCCTTCTTACATGGTTGCAGGATGTGTTCCCCCTATGGTCACATGTCAGTGTAGAGCCCTTCTGACATGGTTGTGGGATGTGTTCCCCCCATGGTCAAATGTAAGTGCAAATCCATTCTGACATCGTTGTGGGATGTGTTCCCCCCATGGTCATATGTAATTGCAGAGCCTTTCTGATAGGGTTATGGGATGTGTTCTTGCATAATCATATGTGAGTGTTGGGTGTGCCTTTCTAACATGATGTTGGATGTGTTCCTCTCATGGTCAGATGTAAGTGTTGGGTGGGCCATTCTGACTTGGTGTCAGATATAAGTGCTGAAGAAGACCTACATGGAGGCTAGGCCTACAACCAACATGAAAAAGGGCTAGATCTGTAGAAATTTCTGTGACGAGAAGACTCATGAGATAGAACCCATGATGATGATCCAATGATGAAGATCTAGCAGTGATGATCTCCAGTGACGATGATCCAGCAATGATGATCCAGATCAAGTGATGATCCAAATCCAGTGATGATGATCTAGCAGTGATGATCCAGATCCAGTGATTTTGTTCCAGTGATGATCTAAATCTAGTGATGATCCAGATCCAGTGATGATCCAGATCCAGTGATGATCTAGATCCGAAGATGAAGATGACCTGAAGATGAAGATAACTTGAATATGAAGATGAATTGAAGATGAATATGACTTGAAGATGACGAGGACTTGATGATGATACAGAGAAGAAGACTTGTGCTGATAAATTGTATCGAGAGAATACCTTCCTAGTTAAGAGGGAGTGTTAATGTATTTGTAACTTCAGAATGTATTCATCTGCATATCTTATGTATTTTACCCTAATGTTTATTTCGCGATGTGTTTGTAATGTACTTGAGTCATGTCATGCCCTGATGTTCCTATCGAGAGGTTCTATAATGTAAACAATTCATGTCAAGTCATGGTAGGTAACCCTCCTATTGATCAAGAGTTAAAGTCCCCGCAGTTCTAGGGCACTAGGGTTATTAGACTATCCTAGAGAAGTTGGCCCTAGTAGGTTATTGTCAAGCTGGGAATTAGTATAAATAGAGAGTGAGTCTCTCTATTTATCACACACTCACTCACACTCAGTTGTAGCACATAGCAGAGGAAAAATAAGTTACTGGGGATAGGAAGAAAGAGGCTACTGCTATCGGGAGATCATATTACTATTTTTGTGGTTTTACTTTTGGTGTTGATTCTATCTCTGAGGAATTTGCAGGGTTTTCTCCATTTATGGTTTCCTCGAGGAAAAACACTGTGTTCATTGCCTCTTGTTTTTGATTGGTGTGCTTTTTATTATCTCAGTTAAAGATCCTAATATAATGCTAGCCTAATGTTAAAAATATAACAATGAGTATGTAGACACAATTGCTCAACATATTTACCAAGCTTGGGGAATTTCCCATTGAAGAGCACCATAGAGCATCTCTACCATTGTTTTTCTTGGAATTGAGGAGATAGCAAAGGCAACATTATTCCCAATCTTCCCCTTATATTGAGTATCTAGACACAATTGAGCAAGAAAGAAACTAAGCCTGGGTAGTTTACCATTGAGGAGCTAGCAAAGGAAGCCATATATATCATTGATCATTGTGGTCATGGGAAACTCATGCAATTGAGCAAGAAAATCAGCAAGGAAGCGGATACCCAATCAAATCCTTAAAGAAATTAGAGAGAAGAAAAGACATGACATGACCAATCGAAGATACTCTATGGACACTCAGCCAATTTCGATTGTTGAGGATGCCACAGTTCTTTCTACCAATCCACATCAAGAAAGACAAAAGCATTCACTTGAGGGGTCTTTGGTCACCATATTAGTAGAAGAACAAGCACTGCATGGCACTGATCAAGGAGTAAAACGTAGGTGCACATCAAGTCCATTTGAAACCTTTGCAAATTTAATTGAATGTGGGTATACAAGTGAAAAATTTAGAGAGACATTGAATGCCGAAGGTATGCTCGAAGAAGACAATATTGTTCAGACCACTCAAGAGGGTTTCCAATTGCCACCGTATGACCATCAAGAAGACACAGAAGTACATGAAGCTCGTGTTCAAACACCAAACCGACTGGGTGATATGGTACAGGGTGCAATTCCAACCTCCCTACCTCCATTAGCAACTCCACGTCGAAGAACTCCAAAATGTATACAAATAAATGAAAGTCTCATTGGTTCGCTTGAAGGTATGCTATCTAAACGCAGTATTGCATATCAAGCTCAACAGATACTTGTCAACTATTTTGATTCTAAATGTGATGGAGATAAATGTTTATTATTTATATCGTTGCTAAAATCTAGGTCTATGACTGTTGTTAGGAAAACATTAAGGATAAATATGATAAATAGTTCTGAACAAAGTTCAAATGTTGTCAGAATTTTGGTAGATGCATTTAGTAATATTGGAAAGAAATCTTGTTAAATGAAACACAATGTAGCTCACCATGTGTTGTCACAATCAATCGTGAACAAAATCACCAGGTCCCTTCGCCTTCTTAAGCCTACATCCAAACTTGTAGGATTGGATATCAAAGCACTCCATAGGTATTACTCTAGAAGAGAACAACTTGAATCTTGTGAAACAGATGTCTGGTCCTTCGTTGGCAAGTTGCCACGCTCTAATATGAAGCTCATTGATGCAGTAAAGGGACTAGTGCAAGAGTTTTGGCGTGACTATAGTAGACCTTCGTCAGACCAAAAAGATGTACTAAAATTGAGAATGGGTTCAGGGGATCGTGAGCCCCACATTAAACATTTTCTTGACATGATACAAAAAAAATTATATGAGAGGTTTAGGCATGAACATAATGAAATTAAATTGGGCCAAAGATCCTTCGAGAAATGCAAACCATGGTATGTTAAAATAAACACAACTCATAACACATGTTGTTGTCAATATCACATTGAGTACGCTTCTTATTATGACACATATATACATATATTGCATGTTTTGCATAACACTCTTGTGGAGGAATGCTCAACTACAATGCCATCGACATCATCTAGAGAGTTTATCCATAGCATCTTGTGTAGAAGGACAGAAGCTTGCACATTTTATTAAAGGCCTTACGTAGATGGGACATGCCCAAGATGTGGTGGAATTTTTGGACAAATGCATACATGTCACCGATGGGCATGAACTTGGGAGACATGAAGTGAAATTGTAGTCATTCAAATATGTCACGTATGATATCGGTGGAGGGAATGAAAGGAAAAAAATACAATTGGTCACCTCTCAGGTTAGCAACGAGTTCCTGAATAGCATTTTTTCCTATTGATATCTATTTCTACTTCATATATGTAACAACTTATTGATCTATACATATTTATTGTTGACCTACCAGGTACTAGTATGCAACTTCATGGAGGAATTCTTTGAAAAGACACAACAATATGTAAAGCATGTACATGTGGCTCGTTGGCAAGATGAGTAATTTAGAGTGTGCAGGGATACATTTCATATTGGAACTATATTATCAGTGGTCGATTTTGTAGAAAACTACACTCTTCAACCACAAAATGAGATTCAGAGTCAATATTATCACTCATATCAGGTCAACATAATGGTCCATATCACCTATAGACATGGGGTAGATAGTACTGAAGAGAACAAGGTTATATTGAAGGAGTATCACTTTTACATAAGTGATGACAGGTTTCATGACTTGGCTTTTGTACAACATAGCTTTCAATTGTTCTACAAACACTTAGAGGATAACAATATACAGATTGAACAACATTGGATTTGGTCTGATGGTTGTACAGGGAAATTAAAAAATTCTTGTGTCTTCCAATGGTTGTGTATTCTCCACAAGAGGCACAAGGTGCCACATATTTGGTACTATTTTGAGACCAGACACGGAAAAGGGGAACATGACGGAGCAAGTGCATGCATCAAGACTGCATTACATAGGCAAGAGATGAAATTCACAACTATTTCACTCATCTGAGATGAAAATACCATTGTTGCATGGTGTTCTTCAGTGATGGGGCAGGGAGATAGAAGGAAAGAAGACCAATCATCTAAAAAAGAACATGTACATAGATATTTTTGGGAGGTGGTCAATGTAGATCGATCAAACGTATATGATTGCAAGACCTCCCAAGGAAATCATGCATTCCATTCAGTTAGGACATCAGACAATGTTATAGTTGAAATGTGGACAAGAAAACTCTCTTGTTTTTGTTATCCATGTAGCAGTGGTGAATGGAACAACTGTGAATCCACAGATTGGGTTGACAGCTGGGATCGTGTATCACTCCCCATTGGCCAACAAATAACTTTAGAATTATCCCAGTTGGAGGAGGACCAGTCGAGTCTTTCACATGACGATGACCACATTTTAGATCTCATACAACCAGGTTCGACTATTATGTTGATCACTTTGAAATGTTTAACGACTAGTTGTGTTTAGTTAGCTGACTCCTAGGTCTACACTTTATTTTATGCAGGGAACATATACCCATTGGTTGCCTTGAGAGACAATGAATGGCACATTGACTATTGGCTAGCACATTGCTTGGATGGGAAGCAGACCCTCATTGTATCATTAAGTGACTCCAAGGGAAATTATTTTCCAATTGGGTCAATGGTTATTAAAGGGGAATATTTGACATAGGTTTCCCATGCACGAAAGAAAAAGGGTTATGTATTTGAACATTATAGACCAGGTCAAATTGTATACCATTATACAAAATTAGTTATTGGCACAAACCTCCAGCTACAAACAATGCCAAACAAGAACTCATCAAAGTCACGATACTTGTTTCCTTACTCCGAGCATGACAGGCTAAAGGATACCATTGATAGTAGAGGTGATCCCAATGGTCTATTCGAATGACCACAGGTAGGTAGTCAGGTATGTGGTAGTTATATATTTTTGATAGTCAGGTATGTGTGTCCCTAAAATCCTGTAGGAGGTTGTATTCAACATGACATAGAATCATGACCATTTCTTGGATCGAAGAAAAATTGGTATTGTTGGATTTAGCACATCGGGATAGTGCTAGGGTGGCCCTCTAATCTAGTTCCATGGATAAGAGACCATTTTTTTGGTCAATTTTGGAAACTAGGGTTTTGCTCAGTAAGTGAGCACGAAATGTTTGCACATGGGGGTCAAATTCACATATTGCTCGACTGTGAAGGTGTGGCTAGCGTTCCCACATAACACATGCCTAAACACACTTGCATGACCCACCAAAATGTTGAATTTTTATATGCTTATCTAAGACATCAGTATTTCATTTCATTTTCATAACAAAACAATATAAACAGGATCACTAAAATATAGACAAGCACAACCATACAAAAGGAACACAAAGATTTATCTTGGGAAAACCCTAAAGGGAAAAACCCAGCAAAAGCTTCCTCAATATAGATGCCCCAAAAGATAAAAGATAAAACCAATAAGGAGATAAAATCCCGATCCTCCTCCTTCTCCAACTACTTTTATTTTCTCCACTAATGCGCTACACAAGTGAGAGTGTGTGTTCCAAATGAGGAGCACCACACCTCTATTTATATTCATCCATTCACTTTAATTATTAATTTCGACATGTAGGCTCGATTTAATCATGTAGGCTCGAGTTACACATGTAGGCTCAAGTAACCACACTGGGGTGCTAATGAACCACCTTTACAATTAGAGGGGACTACCTCATGACTCTTATTAGTTCTTTCGATTAGAAGAATTAGGGTATACATTAATACATGTGGTTCTCCTAGTAGGACAATCAGGGACCACAAAAAGATACATATAGAATATTCTTCGAAGTTACAATATTTCAACACTCCCCCTTAACGAGAAGGGTATTCTACAACAACATCAACAACAACAATAATAGGAGAGAGAGAGAGAACATCATCAACATCATCAGGGTAACACATCTATAAATCATTGGAAGCTTTTCAACATCATGTAGTCTTCATCTTCATTCTTCAGTCTTCAACAACATCAACACTTTGACTGCTTCGATCAGCAACAACTTTGACCGCTTCTATCAACAACATATTTTACCTTTCAATCAGCAACATCATCTTCAGCTCTTTGACCTTTCGATCAACAACATCATCTTCAACACTTTGACCTTTTGATCAGCAACATCATTTTCAGCACTTTGACCTTTCGATCAGCAACATCATCATCATACTCTGATATTTCAAACAGCAACATCATCATCATCATACTCTGATCTTTCGAATAGCAACATCATCATCATCATACTCTGATCTTTCAAACAGCAACATCATCATCATCATACTCTGATCTTTCGATCAATACATCATCATCATCATACTCTGATCTTTCAATCAATATGTCATCATCATCATACTCTGATATTTTGATCAGTAACATCATCATCATCAACAACCTGCAATCCACAGTACAAAGATGAAAGTCTTTGGATCACTTTTGGACCTAAGTCTAGGGATGATACAATCCTACCACATTCTCGACAACCGAAGTCACCGTATTGATTATGGGATAATTAGTCCCTATCACTTTAGGACTAGGTCCAAGGATGATGCAATCCTACCACATTCTCGACAATCGAAGTCACCGGATTGATTATGAGATAATCAGTCCCTATCACTTTAGGACTAGGTCCAAGGATGATGCAATCCTACCACATTCTTGGGGACCGAAGCCTCTAGATACCTTTCTAAACCGAAGTTCAAGGATGATGCAATCCTACCACATTATCAGGGACCGAAGCCTCCGGATACCTTTCTGAACCGAAGTTCAAGGATGATGCAATCCTGCCACATTCTTTGGGACCGAAACCTCCAGATACCTTTCTAAACCAAATTTCAAGGATGATGCAATCCTGTCACATTCTCAGGGACCGAAGCCTCCGGATACCTTTCTGAACTGAATTTCAAGGATGATGCAATCCTACTTCATTCTCGAGGACCGAAGTCACCAGATCTATTCTATATAGATGTCCCAGGATGATACAATCCCTCTTCATTCTAGAGGACCGAAGTCACCGAATCACTTTAGGGAAAGTGCCAAGGGATGATAAAACCCCACTGCAACATCACTACTCCCCCTTTCGAGGAAGGTCTTTCCAAACAACAGCAAGCTTGTCCCAAAAGTGTTCAAACTTTACTCAATATAGAGGCTTTGTCAAGACATCATCATTTAAACCATCATCATCTACATCTTCAGTATGTGAATACTAAAATATCACCATCTGTATATCTAGTATGTGAATACTGAAAGCATCATCATCTTTATAGAAATATGGAATCACCATCATCTACATCTACAGTATGTAAATACTGAAACATAATCTATATCTTCAGTATGGGAATACTGAAACATCATCATCTGCATCTTATCTCGTATGTAGAAATACCAGATTTCTATGTGTTACAACGAAACACAGGGTTCTCTGTCATCACAACTCTGGTTATCACATAGAATCATTGTAGTATCCATCTTCAGGTCAAAGAGACCTGATATTAGCTTTCGAAGCCATATGGATTCACAACTTAGCAGAGCAATATGCTATGTATTCTACTTCAGTCATGGTACACTGGACTATTTCCTTCTAAACCATGAACTCATAGCAGACCCCAAACAAAAACATCTACCTTATGTGTTTTTTTTGTCTGACATACTTCCAGCCCAATCTACATCTATGTAGCCATACAATCTATACTCATGGCTACCATCATAGTATAGACCAAATTCTATAGTCCCTTTCATATATCTCATCACATGTTTTGTAGCTACTAGGTGAACCCGTCTTGGTTGAACAAGATATTGAATTAAGGTGTTCACAGCAAAACAAATGTCTAGTCTGGTATTTGTTAAGTACATCAGTGACCCAATGATCTGTCTATAATGAGTCACATCCACTAACTCTGATGATTCATCAGCTAACAACTCTAGGTTGGATTCCATGGGTGTGGCCATGACTTTACATTCCAACATATTAAATCTCTTCAATATATCTACCGCATACTTTCCTTGGTTGAGAAATATTCCTTCTGAACTTTTCCATACTTCCAGACCTAGGAAATAATGCATTAACCCAAGGTCTTTAATCTCAAATTCTTCTGCTAGTTTCTTCTTGCTTTCCATAATCTGTTTCTCATTCCCTGTCAAGAATAAGTCATCCACATATAATAGCAGGATAACAAGTTCATCTTCTACAACCGTGAGATAAAGGTTAGGATCAACTTTACTCTTGGTAAATCCCATGCTCAACAGGAAACTATCTATTCTTCCATACCAAGCTCTGAGAGCTTGCTTCAGGCCATAGAGGGCCTTCTTCAACTTGCATACGCGATTCCATCTGTCTTCAACTTCAAATCCTCATGACTATTTGATGTAAAACTCTTTCTCAATCATATCATTAAGGAAGGCTTGTCTTTACTTCATCATGGAAGAAACTACCATGATAGTTCTGAAGGAAGTGTACCTTGCTTCCTAGATTAAGTGTCTCTTCAAAATTAATTCCCTCTTTCTGATAGAAACCACAAGTCTTTCCTAAATTCTATCAGCATCATATTTTATCTTACAAATCCATTTGGAAGATGCCACATTCTTGCTTTCTAGTTTGAGTACTATATCCCAAACATCATTCTAATATTCTTTCATCATAACATGTTCCATGAGTTCGTCTTGTCAGGTCATCAACATATCCTAGTTTTCTTCATTCAATCTTGAAGGTTGGAACCCACTTTACTCTTGGTAAAGTCTCGATCCATGATTTCGTATCATGTCGAACTCAGATATATTCTGTAGTCACTCCCCCTGAAGTGGAGTATCATCTTTCTTCTTCATTCTGTACAAGTGGTTCTATGCTTGATATATACTTCTAGTAGGTCTGGTCAATAGAGTATGTTTTGTCATAGTCTATTCTTTCAGAGGCAAATCATGAACCTTGCTTTGTACACTTGTTCTTGTAGATCCATAGATAGTACGTACTTCCCTTTATGTCTTGAAATCATATCATATACATCATTCCCCATGATCAACTATTATTCTTTGATCATAGCTTCTTTCATAGCATTCTTTTCTTCATCTTGAGTTATCTCTCATACCCATGGTGGTATTCATCCTTCAAGGTGGATCTACCACTCTCTGAATCTCTTTCTTTCGTCATGGTGTCTCTTAACCTGGGAGCTTCAAATTCATGTTTATTGGAGTGAATCTTGAATTGTCATCACTTGTTCTTCGGAACAGGTCTCATCCTTCTTTTCTTGTAGGAGGTTGTACAAGACCTTTCCTACAATTAAAATGCACCAGTTGCATGGTTATAACTATTTCATAAAACATATGCATAAATACAAATTCTTATGCATCATGCAACTGTTTAGTCAATACAACATTCATCCATATCTCACGGAAACTTTTTAGATGTCTTTCGTCTCTACCATGACATCATTGAGATTGTGCACTAATCCAATATGTCGGCAAAGAGGTTTCATTCTAGATAAGTAGCAATGGAGAGTTGTATAGCACCATGAGCTACTTACCCATCACATGCATATTAGTAGTATACAGTCATTAGTGCAAACAATCTATTATGCATAACACATCAACTGAATATAATCAAATGCATAACAAAACAATATCATTAAATGACAATTTAATACTTATCTTTTGTTTTTTTCATGGGTAGACTCCTTCTTGATCATTCTGCTTCATCTTCTTCATTCATGAAATCATCATTTCTTATCCAAATGATAAGATGGATAAGAGGTTCTTTAAGAATTTAGTTCTTCATATTCCTCATTGCTTAAGGGATCTTCTTTGAATGGTGAGAGCTTGATCTTCAATTGCTCCCATCTTCTTCTTCTCTTGTTATGAGTCGAGATTCTTCTTCTTCCCAGATTCAACTGAAAGTAATTACTTCCTTCTGGCACACATTCCTTGAATGAATGAATTCTATGATCCTGGGAGACCATTCAAGGTGACTATCACCACTTCTGCATTCTCTGCTTCTTCTTCTACCACTTCAAGATGTTCTACATTCTGGATCTTCACATTCTTCAACTATTTTCTCAAAGCCATCTTCTGATTTATGTTCTTATATTAAAATTTATTGATCAAGGAATCAAACATATTCAGTGTATTTACAGAAGACACTTGTGGTACAAGTTGATCCATGATTGAATCAACAATGATCTTCTTGGCCTTGATCAAGTTCTTCTTGTGTAAGGCTTTGAGCCTCTTCTCCCTCTAGAACTGGAACCTCTCTACTCATGTAGGTGTCTAATTCATTTTCTTCAGAGAGATCAAATACTTCCATGCTTGAAATTTATCAACTTCACCAAGCTTATCATCAAGCTGATGTGATAGATCACTTAGAAATGAGAACCTCAAATGCAAATAGCAAAAGATTAGATCTTACCGATTTGAGGTGTCCGTCCTGCTTCCGGAGCTGGTTGATCTAGGGTTTGTTATAGAAACCCCAATTTTCAAAAATTGGAATATTTCAGATCTGATTGGATAGAAAGATAGATATCTTCAAATGGAGCTGTCCAATGTACTCCTTTTCTGAAAACAGTAGAGGGAAGCTCCTGGAACAGGAAGCCCTAATTTTCCAATTTCTTCTGCAGAAATGTTTGTTACTGTTTCTGTGATATCTCCGAAATTACTGATTTTCTGTGTCTAAAAATTCGTACTAAGGTAACCTAGTATGTTTCTGTTCTGACACCATAGGTTTCATCTGAATTGGTTTCACCAATTGGGACTTATGATCATTTTCCCAAGGTGACCTGTTACAGGACTGTTCAGAACAGCAAAGTTATACGGCCTGCCATGTGTCACTGTTTCATCTTCTAGTTCTAAAATTTGGACCACAGAAATTAAAGTCTGTTCCATTTCTGGAACATATTCATAAATGTTATTTGGACCTCTATATCTCAAGATATACCAATTCTCCCCATGTGTCCTATTTAGGGATGAATTCTGGAAGAGGATGGAACCCTAACGTGGATGGATCATATATCCCATAATATATTGAATCGGAGGCTGCGTTTTGGACACAATCTACATAAATATTTTATATTTGGCATATTCAAGTTTCATCTCTTTAAACTTCGCCAATATCAGGATATAGAGAATGTACCAAAACTTAGCAGTTTTAGTATTTAGGGTTTTTCTAGCTCAGGGTCAAACTAGGGTTTGAATTTCCCAGAGTTTCACCCAACCAAGAATCTTGATCTACGTCTCTAAAATTTTGTTTTGATGAGGAGATAAATCCTATGCCAGGATCACTCAAAAATTATTCTTCTGCAAGAAGCCCTAATTTCCCACACTGAAAACTGAAAATGCTCGGAATCGAATTCCGCTTCGACAGAAAGATGCGCCCTTCAATGGAGAGTCAGCATAGCCTTCTTTTGCTGATCGATTGTGGAGAGAGAACCAAAAAGTAAGAATCCCTAGATCTATAGCTGCACAATGTCTTCTTTCAGGGTGGCCCTGATACCATGTTGAATTTTTACATGCTTAGCCAAGACATCAGTATTCCATTTCATTTTCATAACAAAAGCATATAAACCGGATCACTAAAAGATAGGCAAGCACAACCATACAAAAGGAACACAAATATTTATCCTAGGAAAACCTTAAAGGGAAAAACCTAGCAAAATATTCCTCAATATAGATGCCCCAAAAGATAAAAGATAAAACCAATAAGGAGATCAAAGCCTAATACTCGTCCTTGTCCAGCTACTTCTCTTTTCTCCACTAATGTGCTACACAAGTGAGAGTGTGTGTTCCAAATGAGGAGCACCACACCTCTATTTATATTCATCCATTCACTTTAATTATTAATTTTGACATGTAGGCCGGAGTTAATCATGTAGGCTCAAGTTACACATGTAGGCTCAAGTAACCACACTGGGGTGCTAATGACCCACCTTTACAATTAGAGGGGACTACCTTATGACTCTTATTAGTTCTTTTAATTAGAAGCATCGGGGTATAAAGTAATACAAGTGGTTCTCCTGGTAGGAACATCGGGAACCACAAAAAGATACATATAGAATATTCTTCGAAGTTACAATATTTCAACAAAGAAGCCCTTTCTGATGCACGGTTTCCATTTTATGCCCCTGGGTAGGGATTCAACAGATGTCCCTAAAAGCCTGTAGGAGGTGGGATTCAACATGCCATAGAATCATGATTGTTGCTTAGATTGACAAACCATTGGCTCTGTTGGATTCAGGACATCAATATAGTTCTAGGGTGTCCCTCTAATCTAGCTCCATGGATAAGAGACCATTGTTTTGGTCAATTTTGGAAACTAGGGTTTTCCTCAGTAAGTGAATGTGAAATTTTTGCACATGGGTGTCAAATTCACATATTGCTTGACCATGAAGGTGTGGCTAGTGTTCCCACATAACACATTCCTAAACAATCTTGCACGACCCACTGGAAGCCCTTTTTGATGCACAGTTTCCATTCTATGCCCTGGGTAGGGATTCAACAGATGTCCCTGAAATCCTGTAGGAGGTGGGATTCAATGTGCCATAGAATCATGATCATTGCTCGGATTGAATAACCGTCAGCTCCATTGGATTCAGGACATCAGGATAGCACTAGGGTGGCCCTATAATATGGTTCCATGGATAAGAGACCATTTTTTTGGTTAATTTTGGAAACTAGGGTTTTTCTTAGTAAGTGAATGTCCAATTTCTGCACATAGGTGTCGGATTTGCAAATTCCTTGACTATGAATGTGTGGCTAGAGTTCCCACATGAAACCTGCCTAAACAGGATTGCATGACCCATCGAAATCCCTTTTTGATGCATGGTTTCCATTATATGTCCCAGTTAGAGATGAAATACATCATGCCAAACACTAATTTTATTTATGTACACCACACAGGTGCATCACTTAGGTGTGTCAACTTCGTGCATCCTTCAAAATTTTGTTAGGTTGTTATGTGGGTAAGGTGCTTTTCTATTCCACCAAGTTGGATCAGTTGCTTAGCTGTGTTGGGTGCTTATGTGTATTAGGTATGTTCCATCTTTGTGAATACAATTTGACATTGTTAATATAAAATTGTATATGCAATTGGAATGTGGTAAAAAACAATTAAAATGTACATTTTTGTCATTACATAATATTGTAATTGTGCATTTTTCTCAAATTTATAACTGATATCTCCATGAAATCGTAAAATCTATAAAAAATTGGGAACATTACACATAGAAACATTCTTGGCCACACGTGTATAATCACACTTAAAATATTGAACCATGAAGATCTCAAGAGCCTTGATATGAAATATTTTTTATATCATGAATGTTATAATATAAAAATAGAAGGCCCATCTATGGCCTGTCAATGTACATGTATCAAAAACATATTTGATGTACATATGCAAACAAAAGTAAATTCATCCTAGACCGCGCCCCTATACTCTAAATCCAGATTGTACATAAAAATACATATTTATCCTGAACTAACACATAAAAAATATAACTTTTTCTTGTTTTTCTCGGACCCTGAAGCTTTTTAGCTCTGTCTACGACCACTCTGCATCTCTAGTGACTGCAAATCAATGACAATATTTCTTGATCAGGTAACTGAACTAGTACTATCCAACAATAACAAAGTTTGAAAATTTAAAATATGACTCAATTGTAAATAAAACAAAGACTCACTACATCCATCGAGCGTATAGGTTCCTTTGGTGTCCTCCTCCTTGCAGAGAGTCTCTCTGTAATGCTTCTCAGTGAATAAAAAAAATATGTCAATTATCTCAAGAATTATCAACATGTACATGAATGAGAAAGTACTAATCAATTATGTAAAAAATGAACATCTCACCGAAAAAACCATTTCTAGGGGATTACGCTGGGGCTCTTCAGTAGTAAGAGGAGCCGTAGTTTGAACATCAACCTCAATTGCATGCACTAATGGACCAGGGTGTGGCTACATTCAACAAATGATAAAATAGTTAGACATCGTGCATTTCCATAAACGATACAAATGAAATGTACAATTACAAATATTCAAGTAGATGTACCTCAATGTGACTTATCCTTATTGTAGATGCAACATTGACCACAGCATCAACAATCCCACTAAGGTCTGGCATGGATGACTCTACATCATGATGCTGTAAACATGTGAAAATAACATTAAGAAAAAACACTTGTGAAGTGAATTCATAGCTAACCAACAACCGTCATTGGAAGTGTGTACATTACTGTGGGATGAGTAGGTTGATCCTCATACACACCCGGTCTGTTCAAGTAAGAGGGTCATCTAGTGTAAACAACCCCCTTATCTATGTTTGGACTACAGTGAGATCCATACCAAAGAGGCGGTGCAGGGATCTACGATGACGTCTGCAGTCATAAAGTGTTACCATAGTTAGACATGGATTTGAATGGATGGAATAATATCTACTGAAAAATTAACATGTTGTAAAATACTTACCCCTACCTCGGAGATATCTCCCCCATGGGAGGGACCGCTTCCATCAATTTCTTGCCCCTTTTCAGATGCTAATAGCATCTACAAGTTAAAAATTTATAAATATTAGTGATGTATAAAGGAGTGTGTAAACCCAAAAAATCCCTCACTAAGCTCTCTATGACCTACACCACCCAAGGACACCACTCCATGACCCTCCATTAGACCCCCACACCCTCAAAAAAGCTTAAGGATGAAGAAAAGTGCTTAAAAACCCCAAAAAGGAGCCTAAATAACTCTCTGAGGGGCTAAGGCCTCCAAAAAGGGGTTAAAACCCCTCAAAGGAGCCTAAAACCCTAAAAGGAGCTAAATTTAGGGTGGAAAGGGATAAAATCCCAAAAAAGGGGCTAAATCCCGGAGCAAGGGAACCATTTATGGGAACCATATTAATACAAAAAACAAAAGCCACCATGCCCCAGCCCCGGAAGCACCACCTCACCGCAGCAAATCCTATGATGTCCATCGGCCATACGATGAGCTCCTGCCCTCACACATCAGGGGGAAATATGTTAACCCAAATAATCCCTCACTAAGCTCTCTATGACCTACACCACCCAAGGACACCACTCCAGAACCCTCCATTAGACCCCCACACCCTCAAAAAAGCTTAAGGATGAAGAAAAGGGCTTAAAACCCCAAAAAGGAGCTTAAATAACTCTCATAGGGGCTAAGGACTCCAAAAAGGGGCTAAAACCCCTAAAAGGAGCCTAAAACCCTAAAAGGAGCTAAATTCAGGGTAGAAGGGGCTAAAAGCCCAAAAAAGGGGCTAAATCCCGGACCAAGGGCTTAAAACCCTAAAACCCCTAAAAAAGCTATAAAAGGAGGGTGGGGGGTCACTCTCAAAACACTTCTCCCTTGCATATTGTTATGCTTCCCGTGGATTCCTTGAGACCCTTTGTCTCTCAAGCCACCCACACTCCCTCTCCTACATCTCCATTGAGCCATTGCTCCCCCATCGAAGAGAGTTTCTTCCACAAGCTAGGGCATGGTGGCCCATTTCCACCCAAAGATGTGTTATACTACACCAAGTTCTTCTTCTGTATTAATGAAGATTAACCTAGAGGAACATATAGCTAATGTATTTACAAATCCATTGGCTAGGCTAAAGTTTGAGTACTTTAGCGAGAAGCTTGGTGTTCTTCAGATAGAGGTTTCCTCCAAGAGAAAGTGATGAGTCCCATAGCCATTCTGACATGGTGAGAGGATTGGTTCCTTCCATGGTCAGATGTAAGGGTTGAGCCATTATGTCATGGTGAGAGGATTGGTTCCTTCCATGGTCAGATGTAAGGGTTGAGCCATTATGTCATGGTGAGAGGATTGGTTCCTTCCATGTCAGATATGAGTGCTGATATCCATATCCATTCTGATGAGTAGGTTAGATATAAGGGCTAAGCCATTCTGTCATGGTGAGAGGATTGGTTCCTTCCATGTCAGATGTGAGTGTTGTCCATTCTGTCGAGTAGGATAGATGTAAGGGCAACTTCCATTATAAGAATGGAGGCACCTGGTCAATTACCAGGAAAACTCATTCTAGGACTGAGAAGCCATTCTGATGTGATAGAGGGATGTGTTCCCACTGATCAGATGTAAGGGCTAAACCATTCTGTCATGGCTAAAGGATTAGGTTCCTTCCATGTCAAATGTGAGTGTTGGCCATTCCGACGAGGAGGTTGGATGTAAGGGCAACTGCCATTCTCTAAGAGAATGGAGGCACATGGTCATTTACCAGGTAGCTCAGTCAAGGACTAGGGGCCATTCTGATATGATGGTAGGATTGGTTCTTACAGGATCAGATGTGAGTGCACACCTTTTCAAACATGCAGATGGATTGGTTCCTTGTATATGTCGAATGTAAGTACAGAGCCTTTCTTCGATCATGTGTTGATCAGATATAAGTGTTGTGCCTTTCTTCGATCATGTGTTGATCAGATCTAAGTGCAATGCATTTCTTTGATCATGTGTTCATCAGATGTAAGTGCAGTATCTATCTTCGATCATGTGTTGATCAGATAGAAATGATGTGCCTTTCTTCGATCATGTGTTGATCAGATGTAAGTGCAGTATCCATCTTCGATCATGTGTTGATCAGATAGAAATGTTGAGCCTTTCTTCGATCATTGGTTGATCAGAAATAAGTGCTGAAGAAGATCTACATGGAGGCTAGGCCTACAACCAGCATGAAAAAGGGTTGGCTCTGTAGAACTTTCTGTGACAAGAAGAATCATCAGATAAAACCCGTGTTGATCCAGATCGAGTGATGATCCCTATCCAATGATGATGCCCAGTGATGATCCAAATCGAGTGATGATCCAGATCCAGTGATGATAATCCAACAGTGTTGATCTAGATCGAGTGATGATCCAAATCCAGTGATGATGCCCAATGATGATCTAGATCGAGTGATGATCTAGATTCAATGATGATGATCTAGATCCAGTGATGATATAGATCCAGTGATGACGATCCAGATCCAGTGATGATCCAGATCTAGTGATGATGATCCATATCGAGTGATTATCTAGATTCAGTGATGATGATCCAGATCAAGTGATTATCCAGATCCAAATGAAGATGACTTACAGATGAAGATGACTTGAAGATGAATATGACTTGAAGATGACGATGACCCAGATGATACAGAGAAGAAGACTTGTGCTGACAAATTGTGTCAAGAGAATACCTTCCTAGTTAAGAGGGAGTGTTGATGTAATCGTAACTTAGGAGTGTATTCACTTGTATTTCTTATCTATTGTAACCTGATGTTCATTCCGGGATGTATTGTAATGTACTTGAGTCATGTCATACCCCGATGTTTATTATAGGAATTTTCTATAATGAGAAAGTCATGTTAAGTCATTATGGGTAACCCTCCTATTAGTCAAGGGTTAAAGTCCCCACAGTTGTGGGGCCCTAGGGTTATTACACTATCCTAGTGAAGTCAACCCTAGGTGAGTCATTGTAAGTTAGGGCAATAGTCCCCAGCATTGTGTTAAGGATAAACCTCCTTATTGGTCGGAGGGTTATTAGACACTCCTAAAGATGTCGCCTCTAGTAAGTAATTGTTAAGTGAGGCCAACATGATGGAGTGGGTTCCAAGTGAACGGAAGAATATAAATAGAGAGTGAGTCTCTCTATTTAGTATACACACACTCACTCATTGGGGCGCATGAGTGAGAGAGGAGAAGCTCTCTTAGTGAGAGAGAGAGAGACTGCTGCTGCCGGGAGATCATCTTACTGTTTTTCGATCTTACCTTTGGTGTTGATTCTATCTCTGAGGAAGTTGCGGGGTATTCTCCTTTATGGTTTCCCTGAGGGAAATTCTTTGTGTCTCTTGTCTCTTGTGTTGTGCTTGTGTTTTATTGTTGTGCATGTTATTCTCTTAGTTAAAGATCCTAAGATCATAATGGTAGCTTGAATGATAAAAATCTAACACTATGCGTTTCACGATATTAGACATATTGTTGAACCATACCTTGACGACCTCCCTGCTCATTCACAACGACGAGAGGACCACCCTAGCCATCTTAGAGAGATATTCCTGAGATGCTGTCATTATAATATACGACTCAATCCATATAAATGTGTTTTTTGTATTGAGACGGGATGTCTGCTAGGCTTTGTGTGTAATGTCTCGATTTTGACCCCGTTACATTAGATGTATATGATGCATAAATTGTAAATGATCAGGGTGTGGAGCTAAAGGCCAAGGCCCCACCATTGATCAGTAATGCTATGTTTTGGATTTAAATTGTCACCGATGACGTATCGAGGCATGCGGCATATATATTATGTTGGTCATCATGTAAATATGCATCTATGATTAATTGAATGAACACAACCAGCTACGGTTGTGGAAACTAAATCGAAAGGGGCATGATTTTCGCAAGGATAAGGATGTGGGGGAATTGTCCAACTTTAGCCAATGGGGCAAAAATCCATCTGTTTTCTTACCTTGTTTATCCCAACCACTTTCATTGAAGAATTGCTGCTGGTGGTTGAGGCAGTTAATTGCTTTGGGGGTGGGGTGGCAGGACTGTCAGTCCTCACCCACATGCACACTCCACCCCTATTGAATTCACTCACGCAGGAAATTCCACTCCCCCACCCCACGATTTTGTTTGTTTTCTCCTCACGCACAGGCTCTTGGCGGTTTTGGTCTCACGCAAAAATTTTCGGGGCTCCATGACTGTGCTGAAGGCTCACGCACTTCCAATTTTCACGTCCTTCCTGTTGTTTGTTCATCCACGGAAAAAAACGGAGCTGTTTTTCCTCACGTAGGACCTCCATTGTCTGTTCATTCCTCACAGGGTCGAATTGTTTTCCACGCACAGGATTTTCCTGGTTTTTACCCAGGTGGTTTTCTTCTGTGGATTTGTGGATGGTGTGGGTGAATCCTTTCCTCACAGGTTGATTGTGGGCTCTACATTGTTGTTCCTCACACAGAGGTCAGAAGACTATAAATTCCTTCCCCGCATGATCTGTGTAATTTCTTCTGATGACTTCGTTGCCCAAAACGGGATGCTGTTTCCCACATTGCTGGTATTGTATGCTGATACGTTTTTCTTTTGGGACTGTTGCTTTCCCATGTCATGAGCTATGTCTGTGGTACATTTGGGGACTGTTATAATTCGTTGGGAATGACTTTGGCCACGATAGGGCTAAGAACAATTCAGGATTTGGCTTTCCCTGTTTAAGCTGTGATAGCTAATTAATTTCCTGAGTGCAATGTTTGGTCTTCGGACTGTGAGAGGAGCAAGGATGTTGGCTTAGATTTTCTTGATAAACCTGGTGGCTAGAAACCACACAGACAGAGCTAGAGGGCTGGCCTTCTTCTCCATCACCCCTGAGTAGCACTGGAAGGGAATGCAGGGCCTGAGGGACTGTATAGTAGAGAAGGGACTAATTCCTTTTGTTGGGTGTGTTTGGGTGTCTTAGAGGTCAGGCTAGTTCTGTTGTAGGTGTTCTTGGCTCTGTAATGAGCTCACCAGCTTAGCAATTTGCCTTCTCTAGCTCCTTGATGGCCTGATAAACCCAACTATGTTGGCTTGGTTGTGTTTTGTATATCCCTGTCTATGTGTAAGCCTGCTAGTTCCCTTATTCCTTGGATAATCATTCCCAGCTCGGGGGTGGCAGTGCTGCTGAGAGATTAAGGAGCACGCTGGCCTATGGTTGGGTGGAACGTTCCAGCGACGTAGCTAGTTGCGGATCGAGTTCATCATAAGATAAGTGATCTTGTCCAATTATACTTCTACAATCTTAATTTCTGTTAATGATATGAAATGAACTTGTTGAATGCATGCATGACTGAATGTTGTTGGTTTCTGCTGTGTATGATGAGTAACTGCCTATGTGCATGTTTTTAGTTCAAAATCTTTGTTAAGCATTATGTTTCAGCAAATTTTCATGTATGCATATGTTCATGGGGCTCTTAGCCTGGGTGTTGAAGCTTGTAGTCGCGTCCTCTTCGCCAGTCGGAGGCATGGGGACGTGACATTTTGGTATCCAAAGATGGCATCAGGATCGATCCTTTGAAAATTGCCGCCATTCTCAATCTACCGGCCCCAACTAATCTCCTTGAACTCCAAAGTTTGCAGGGGAAGGAAAAATTTCTCCGTCGTTTCGTGTGCAATTTCGTAGAGAAAATGCACGGTTATATGCCAGATTTGTTAACTGGAATATTTCACCTCCTACGGATAGTAATGTGTTCCACTGGTCTCAATGGTTTAGATCCAGAACAAATAGAGGACAGAGGTTGAAGACTCTCCCTAGAAGCCATAGATACCTGGAATGCAATGCTTCGATTGTTACCCTATGTACCTGCAATAAGCTTCAACACACAAACAGATCAAGGTAGCCAAAATATAATCTACTAATCTATGTTAGTGACTAAGGAATCTAACAACATACATGTGAAATCGAACAACAACAATATATGTGGGACAGAAATCAACTTGCATTAATATAGAAATATAAAGAAGTTTACAACCAAGCCTTAGTGTTGACATGCATCTCCATGAAACCAAGCATTCTCATCCCCGTAAAATCAAACTCTAGCTCTCTCTATGCTCTCCAATGGTATGGGCCAAGTGATCAATCCAACAGCATAACAATACCTTAAGAGTTCTCCCTCTCAACCATGGCCATAAGCTTGTATTTATAAGGCTTAATGGATAGGGTAGGTTGAGAGATAAGTGGTTGAGGTGGCCTCTAAGATCCTAGGATGAGGGATATCGAGCTCAACTAACCCACAACAGTAGGGATAAGGGAGGAGACGAGGCTTATCATCTAGAAGCCTCAAGAAAATTCTATTTTTCCCTTTTTACCGAGGGTACCACGTTTCTCCTTCAATGACAGAGCAGTTCTGGTAAGAAACAATTATGGACTAACGGCCATAAGTAGTGGCACCACTTGTGGATAACAAGGGATAGGCAGTGCAAACAAGGTACCACTCTTGGCTAACAAGGTAAGTGCGGTGCTGGGAATTTTCATGAAAGATTGACATTTAGTATGGGTTTCCACTCCAAGAGCTGGGATTCAAGGCAAGTGGGTATGTCAAATGTCTTATCACATGATGGTGACAGGATTTTGGTATAACACTTATCCACAGAAAATATAGATAAAAGCATAATAGGGCAAAGTGCAATTAATAATTCTCGGAGTCAATAAAGTGGTTAAGGTCAACCGAGAATCAGAATGAAAGCATTCCTGGGGTATAGATGGAAAGTGTTGACTTTGTAGTGAAAATGGATGCCAACTATCTAGGTTACTGGGTTATGAGTGGGTTTATAATATTCCAATAGTTTGAGGATAAGATAAATCTTTGAAATATTATTGGTGATAATATTTCCCCAAGAATATTATCTAATGAGATTATTAGTGATCATATAAATCTTTGAAATATTATTTTTTAAATTCTTAAAAAAAATCTAAATTTATGTATAAACAATAAAAAAAACTTTAAATTAGATCGTTTTATATAAAATGAATTTGTGCATTTTTAAATAACATTTTTTCAAACTCTATATGATTTTCAAAAATTTTGGAATTTGACTTTTGTTAAATCTATGTATGAGACTCTTTATTTGTGGGATGCATTGATTTGAATTATATAATTGAGAGTTAAAGTTAGTAAATATAAATTAATTTCTTTTTATTATAAAAGGTCTTGTTCAAGAAAAAATGAGCTAAATAATGTTTAAATTTTATTTTTATTTTTATACATATTTCAAAAAAAATGGTTTTTATTTTATGTAAAAGAGAGTGTTCAATAAATTTTATTTTTTTAAATGAAGAAATTTTCAAAATTACATCAATAATCATTTAGATATTATTTAAAGTTTTGGACTTCCTTGAGTGAATTAAAAATATTAACCTTAGTGTAACAAGTGACAACCGAGATTCATTTCATGGTTGATTGTATCTTGTTATTAAGTTGATAGGATGAGATTTTGAATTCTTTGAATGGATCAACAAGATTAAAGTGTACAACTAGGATTCATTTCATGATTGTCATATCTTGTTATCCTTAAATGCATCTTGATTAAGATTTTTTTTTTTTTTATTAAATAGTATTTGTTTTATATGTATATTAATTATTTTAATGAACTTGTGTTATACCATAAATGGATAACTATAATGTTTTGGTAATTAATTTTATGTTTATCCTTCCATCTCCACAAAACTAAGTGGTTGGATGCCCCTATTGCCATTGAATGGCCACTTTGCTTGTGGTTATGGTGGTTGTGCTTAAATGCATCTTGATTAAGATTTAAATAAATAAGGGATATGGTACTTAGTTTAACATTTATTCATCGACCACTTTATGCCATAGTCATTCATATATTATCTCAAGTGTTGGACTTCCTTGAGTGGATCAAGAAGATTAATCTAAGTGCACCAAGTGTACAATGGGATTCATTCCATGGTCATCATATCTTGTTATGCTTAAATGCATCTTGATTAAGATTTAAATCAGCTTTAGTTAGGCGAATATTAGTTTTTGTTTCTTGTTTATTAAATAGTGCGTGTTTTATATTTAGGTTCATTACTTTAATTTCTATTTTATATTATAAATGGATAATTATAACTATTTGGTAATTAGTTTAACGTTTAAAAGTTAGCCATCTCCACAAAACTAAATGGTTGGGTGCATCTATCGAACTTTGGCCACTTTACTTGTAATTTTGCTAGAATTAACAAGACCTCCATTTAAATCATCTTGTTAGATAAAACATATATACTTTTAATAATGTGCTCATGTTTAGCAAAGAAAAAGTCTTAAAATCATAAAAAAATATATATGGTATTGGATAATTAACTAGCTCTAAACCATTTAGTTTAGAAATAAACTAAAATTATAATCTAAAATAATTAAAAAAATATACACAATAAATCAATTTATCTTAATCTTATAAACTTAACTAAATGTTACTTATAATTAAGATTTAATTTTATATTAAAAATATATATATATAATTAAAATTGGAAAATAAATTTTATTAATGTTTTTTTTTAATTTTAATTTTAATTTTTAAATAATTAAAATATATATATATAATGAGAAGAATGTATCACAAAAATTTAAAATAAAATCATATAAAATCTAATTATAATATAAAATAATCAAATATAAAAATAAACGTAAAAATATTATAAATTTCACTTTTTTACATTATATTACACACTCAAAAATTTTAGTCATCACAAAAATATACTTACTAATCCTGTATTATAAAAAAATAATAAAATTTTAAAAATCATTCTATTTAACTAAGTAATCATAATAATTTATTTGAAATACTTTTTTTAACTAATCATATAATTTATTTGAAGTTCAAAATTTTAAAAATCATACACATTTTGGTAATCATAATACTTTATTACTGTATTTATACTTACTAACCCCGTATTATAAAAAATAATAAAATTTTAAAAATCATTCTATTTAACTAAATAATCATAATAATTTATTTAAAATACTTTTTTTAACTAATCATATAACTTATTTGAAGTTCAAAATTTTAATAATCATAATACTTTATTACTATATTTGTAATAAGTTTAACCAATCGTAATAATACATTATTTCAAATTTGAAACAAGTGTTTGCCACTATCTCACAAAGTGTTTTCAACTCCACGTTATTTCAAAAGAAAATTCGATGTTGACTCATTCACTCGGTGATGTTACATTATGATTTTTGTTGTCAGAGCATGAATAAATATCCAAACGTGAAATGAATAAATACGATTTTTGTTGTCAGTGCTTCCCTGGAGAGAAAAGCCTCCCTAAACGCGAAATTTAACTTTGAAATATCTACGCTAATCCGAGGTGGAAACCACGAATCAAAATATTAACCATGTTTATAGCATCAGCCATTACGTTACTCATGTTCCTGCTCTGTGTTGCAACAAGATATGGAGGGAGCGTTGTCCACGTCAAGAGATTTAAAAAGCGGGAGATTAGAAAGCATTGCAAATGTTGAGCAGCCCTTACCCGAGATTCAAAATCATTTCAAATCCGTATTAGCCGTTGTATAATAGCGGGGCATTCTTTTTCCAAAAATCTAAAGGAAACATGCTTTAATGGAATGGGATCTGAGGTTGACTGGATATTTAAAAATTATTTCGAAACCTGAGTAGTCGGTGGAGGGTGACAGCAAGATTAAAAAGCATTTCAAAACCCTAATAGTAAAAAGCCTAGTAGTCCTAGTCGGTGTATGGATCCAAAAAGCCATTGTGAATTTAGAATCCTTTTGTAATATTGGAGGGTTATTGGCCTTGTTATCATCTCATGTGGGTGGGCTTGGGCTTGGGCTTGTTATTTCTTGAAAACGCTAATCATCTCATTTCGCTGGCCTCGAATGGTGGGAAGGAGGTAGAGGTAGAGCCTCATGTTCAAGAGTTCGTTGATGCATTTCTCCACATGGATGAGACCGACGCGATATCACACAGGAAGCAATGGAGGCCTTTGTGCCCTTCCCCGTTCTATATGAATTTTACCTTATTCTTAAACTTTTTTCAATTACCACTTTGCACTAATTGGATTTGTATTTGTGCAGGGCAGGAAGGAGATGATGCCCAGGGGCTGCTGGATATGAAAGAAGTGTATGGAGTGACTATTCCAAGGCAAGTTTCAAATCCGTACTCAATGAATTTTTAAGTTTTGTTTATATTAGTTTTGGCATATGTTGATGCTTAGTTATAGGCCATCAGATCTTCGAAATGATGGCTTTCTATGGTACTTTCTCCAATTTGGTGATTTAATTAACAACTTAACTCCATGAGGGCATTTCAAGGAAGGTTAATAGTTGTTGTGTGATTTGGATCACCCCTATCCTCGGCTCATATATTACAGACGCTCATTGGGAACGCTATTGGGAATTTATAGTGTTTTTCATGTATTTATATACAGTTGCGCATCTCATCTTTTCTTGAGATCTTTCACTAATTTGTTTGGTTTGGATAAGGTTTCCATCAATGCCCTAAGAAGCAAATTATAAGGTTTCTAGTTAATGGGGTCCAAATTAATCAGTTTAGATCGTTTGGGGTCATAGAATTAGAAAACAGTTATGCGTCATAGAATTAGCAAATAATATGGACGGTATCATCAAATTTCATAAAAGAAATTGCCTATTTACTGTGTTGTTAGCTATGCTATGTAACATTATGTAATCTCAGCAAAGATCTATCGAATGATACTTTTGAGATTAGCGGTTTCACTACCATCTCCAGGACCACGAGACTGCAAATATTTGGACTCCAACGTACTTTATTGCTGTGGGAAATGGAGGTACAAAGCCCAAGATGATTTTGATCCCAAGGAGAAGCATAAGAAATCCTCCTCCTTCCGTTGGTGGCAGTTTGGTGCGTTTGTTGGGACAAACTATTCTCATATATATTCAACAGAAAGATGGATTCAGTTTGGGCTTCATTATTTCTTCTGTAATATTCTAGTTCATCAAAAAGGCTTTGTGCTTATCCAACTTTGCCGGTCAATTGTTATAATTTTGTTTTATTTATAATCCTTCTATAATGGAATGGAATCCGAGGGTTATTGCAGTCCTTGTATTCATCTCATGGTCGGAAGTAGGCCGAGGTAGAGCCTGATGTTCAAGCTTTTGTCGATGCGCTGCTCCATGCTCATTTCTCCCGAATTCTCCACATTTCTAGTTTGGGCATATCGTGCCTATCATCTTTGTGGTGACGTCGACTTGTTAAGGTATGCACATATATTTTTGTGTAGAGCAATTGTTTGCTGCTGTATTAATAAATTGTTTTAATTTTATTTTGGATACACTAATTATAGTGATTTTAATTATTATTATTTTTTTTACCATTTTTTAATCTTATCATTATTCTAATAATTTGAGGTATTTTTTTGGAATATATGGTTACGATTATTGCAAGAAAAGAAAAGAAATTAATATATCAATTTAAACTTAATTATTATTATTTATTTTTTCTTACTATTTTTTAATATTATTATTATTCTAATATAATTTTAGGGTTTTTTTGGAATATCTGTAATTTGGAATATATGATTGGCAAGAAAAGAAAATATCTGTAATTTGGAATATTTATAATTTAAACTTAATTACTATGTTATAACTAGTTTGATAGCTTTCATCTTAGAAATATATTTATATATGTATATAAAAAAATCAATTAATACATTAAATTAGATTTTATAGATTAGAAAATAAATTAATAGATCAATTGGTCACTCGCCATTAGAATCAGATATGTGATGGATTCACTTTGGGCTATGGGTTTCCCACTGCGGGATTCATTAATTCTTTTGTAATATTCTGAGTTCTTCGGAAAGGATTTGTGCTTATCCAACTTTGCGGGTCAACTTTGAGCTATAAACCATAGAGGTGAGAAGGCACCGTCTCTATATATTTGCACTGGTTTTTTCATCACATATATTTGCACTGGTTTTTTCATCACATACCATATGATTTTACTACCTGTTTAACTCATTATTTGCATTGGGTTTCTACCTATGTTTTCATTAATATAAATATCAATCAGTATCACATTTCTTGTGTGCAGTAACTAATTGGTATCCATCATTTCTCCTATTTCTTCTGAATTCTCCACATTTCTTGTGATTCTATTTTGGGTGAGGTTCACTTCTTCAGGTATGCACATATTTTGTGTATAGCACTTGTTCGGTGCTGTATTAATTATTAGCTTTAATTTTATTTTGAATATAGTAATTACAGTCATTTTAGGAATATTTTTTATTGTTTTGTTTATATTTTCTTGCAATTTCTTAATATTGTCATAATTTATTGGGTGCTGTATTAATTATTAATTATTAATTTTATTTTGAATATAGTAATTACACTTATTTTAAGATTATCTCTTTTTGTTTTGTTTATATTTTCTTGCAATTTCTTAATATTGTTATAATTGTAATAATTTTGGTTTGTTTACAATCCTATTATAATGGAATGGAATCGGAAGGTTATTGGCCTTGTATTCATCTCATGTCGATTGCCTTGTTATTTCTTGGAAGTAGATTTCTTGGAAGTAGGTCCAGGTAGAACCTGATGTTCAAGATTTGGTGGATGGGCTGCTCCACATGGCTGAATACAGTAACTAATAGGTATTTGTCATTTTTCCCCAATTCTCCACATTTACAGTGATTTTAATTATTTATTTTTTCCTGTTTTTAGTTTCTTACCATTTTTTAATATTATCATCATTTTAATAATTTTAGTTTTTTTTCCTAGTTTAATTTTGTTCTATGGTTGTGAGTATTTTATTCATTTGTTCATATAGTTCATGGTTTTATATTCTATGGATTTCGAAGACTTAGTTTTATTTTTTTAATTAGCATTATCACATAATAAGAGATTTATTTGTTTTTGTCAGTATTTTATTCATTTGTTCATATAGTTCATGGTTTTATATTCTATGGATTTCAAAAGTTTTAGTTTTATTTTTTCTGTTAGCATTATCACATAATAAGAGATTTATTTGTTCTTATGGTTACATCTCTAATTTGGAATATAAAGTAAATAAAGTTACTCTTACTGAAAAAAAAGGAAAGAAATTGATAAATCAATTTAAACTTAATTATTTTCTTGTAACTAATTTGACAAAAAAAAAGTAATAGATTTGATAGATTAGGAAATAAATTAGTAGATCAATTCAAACATATAATTCTTTTGTTGTAAAGAGTTGGATAACTTCATTAATGAATTAGTAAATTAAATTAGATTTGTTTTTTAGTTTTTGTTGTGTATCTGTTAAGCTATTTATGTAAAAAGTGACCTAGCTGGTTTTCTTTTACTTTTTCATTTTTATAGTTTGTGTATCTATTAAGCCGGTTATGTAAAAAGTGACCTAGCTGGCTCTTTTTTACTTTTCATTTTCAATTTGACCTTTTCTCCCAATTTTAAAATACTGGTATGGTATGTATCCAAGTAGGGTAAACTCTAGACCATTTACACCCAAAAACCTGCCAAAATAGTGTCTAATTTTATCAAATGATAGTTTTCAGTGATTGGAATTGTATAATCTGAGTTCCCAAGAGTAATCTAGGATCCTGAATCCATTTCTACAATAAAAAATTGCAAACCCAACAATAAAAATCTCATTTTCAACAACAAATTAGCAAACAAATTATGTTGCAGAATTCAAACCAAACTTACCCAGAACAATGCAAATAGTCTATAGTTTAGCCAACTCCCTATCCAAACCAATGCAACCTATCTATTTTGGGCATAGTAGAGTAGTTTAGGAGACTTCGCTCACTACATAAACAATGAACCGCTTGACTTCAGGTATCCCAAGATTTTAGTTTAAATATGATTTCCTCCACTTGAAAAGTAACTAAAAGTCTGATTTTAGTACCTATGATTTACTAAAAGTCTGATTTTTTCATCACATGGCTATGATTTTACTACCTGTTTCACTCATTATTTGTATTGGCTATGATTTTACTACCTGTTTCACTCATTATTTGTATTAGGTTTCCCATTACAAATCGCATGGTTCAACTCAGTAATTTTCTAATTTTGTGCATCTAATTATGTTTTGATTATTATAAATATCAGTCAGTATCACATTTCTTGTGTGCAGTAACTAATTGGTATCCGTCATTTCTCCTGAATTCTCCACGTTTCTTGTGATTCTATTTTGGGCATATGGTGCCATCTTATTTTGTGTATAGCACTGGTTCGCTGCTGTATTAGTTATTAGTTTTAATTTTATTTTGTATATTGTAATTACAGTGATTTTAAGATTATCTCTTTTGGTTTTGTTTAGATTTCTTGCAATTTCTTATTACTATCATAAATGTAATATTTTTGTTTTCTCAATATGATCATAATTGTAATAATTTTTTTTTGTTTAGAATCATTTTATAATTGAATTGGATCCCAGGGTTATTGGCCTCTACATCATCTCATGTCCGTGGCCTTGTTATTTCTTGAAAACACTATTCATCTCATGTCGGTGGTGAATTAGGAGGTAGAGACTGATGTTCAAGAATTAGTCGATCAAACAGTATTATCACCTCGGAAACAATGAAGGCTGTTGTGTTATACACAAGTTATAACTAAGATTCCAAATTAATTACAGGTAAAAATTCGATTTTTACTCATATCTATTTTTTTTCATCTTTTAGGTGACTCTACCGATCCTTATTAAGATAATTAACCACACACCAAACCATTGGCCAGTCAAAGAACATTCACGCTCGTTTATTCAAAATGTTCCCCTAGAGTTTAGGTAGGGCTACCTGTACAAACTGAGCAGGGCTTTCGAAGGGACAAGTAGGTAAGTAGTAAGCAAGCACCACTACCTGTACAAAATGAGCAGGGCTTTCGAAGGGACAAGTAGGTAAGTAGTAAGTAGTAAGCAAGCACCCGCAATTATGTTTCTGCTAGTTTAATCATTACGAAGTGATTTGATATTCCAACATTTTCATTTTATTTATTTGTTCAAGACTCAGCAAAGGTCCAACCCAATCTTATAATATAAGCATTCAATGAATCTTGGTCAGTCGCCATTAGAATCAGATATGAGATTGAAGATAGCATGACTGAATGCCTTTAGTTAAACAGAAATTATACACAGAATCCAAATCTACGGTCTCTGTCTCTCACTATGTAGTTTAAGCATGTCAGCTGCTTATTTTGATTATAATCGGTTTCACGTCTCTCCTGAATGGATTGCAAACTCTTGGTAAGTACAGCTTTTACCCCTAGATAGTTTAAAAGTCAGTCGCCATTAGATTAAAGATAGCTTGACTGAATGCATTTAGTTAAACAGAAATTTCGAGTTTGTAGACATTGTTAGTGTGAACAAATTATACACAAAATCCAAATCTACGGACTATGTCTCTCAGTATGTAGTTTAATCATGTCAGCTGCTTATTATGATTATAATCGACTCCATGTCTCCTGGTACCTACATGAGCTTTTACCCCAAATTTTGATATGTATGACAAATGTCATATGACAATATCAGCGAGCATCGCTCGTCAGCTATGTGGGATCCTGAGCCAAGGCTCTCCTCATCTTCAAGAGGAAAGTTGACATATGTAGCGGCTCTCCTTATCGTAACCCAAGTAACACTAAAGGCAACAACATGACCAATAAGCCATCGTGTAAACCATCATTGAAACGTTTGGTGTGTTGGTTAACATTCTCATGGCGAAGTGAGCATAGATGGTATACGCTAATTTTATAAAGTCGAGGGCGGTAGTTAGGGTGAATATGTGTACCATTTTACACCCAAGAACTTAATACCATAGTCTATGGTTGATATACCATGACATACTATAGTCTATGGTTGATATAAATAGCGCTAGAATCTTTAATGCTCTGGTTGATGTAAATAGGGCTCGAATCTTTAATGCTAGATACAGTTTTTAATCAATGGTTGATGTAAACCCGTAAACTGAAATTCGGCTCCACTAATTTGGTAATGATATTTAGTAATGATATTTAGTTTGTTAAATTATATATATATTTGGTAATGATATTGAGTTTGTTAATGATATTTTGTTTGTTAAATTATATATATATATATATATAATAATGTCTATTCTTTTTTAATAATTGTAAATTTAGTTAAGTTATATTTTTTAATTTAATAAATAAATCTGGTGTTTATTATCATAGTTTTTATATGGTTATTAAGCATTGTGAAAATTTAATAATTTTCTATTACTAATTTAGAAATTAGTACTTAATTTTTTGTATTTTTTATATGGTTAAATTTTATGAGATGTTAGATGTAAATCTTCTTGTAATTAGTACTATTATGTATTGTTTTTAATGTTATATTCGTTAATAATTTTTATTTATTTTTGGTATTGAAATACTTTACATTTTCAATGTTCTTTACTTTTAATGATGATAAATTGTATTTTCGAAGTTTTTCATCTTTAAAGATATTTTTGTTTTAGATATTTAAATTTAATTGGAATATCTAACTAGGAATAACATTGTAGAAAATATGTGTTTTCTAATGAATATTAAATTGTATACAGTTTTTATAATAATTGCATTAGAATGTTGACCATAGGTTTTCTATTGAAAGTCTTGTGTAGAGTGTTTTCAAAGGACTATTTTGGGAAATTGCCTAGAAACAATTTCCTAACTCGGTATCTTGACACATGTGCCTTTCTTGTAGCTCGAAACTGGGACGCCCTTGCACTAGTAATAGGTGGAGGGAGGTAACTCCCAGAGAAACCATCCTAGTATGCCCCAAGTTGGGTGGTCGACCATGTATACAAAATGTTTTTAAAGTGCTCTAACGAGGGACCCCCCTTTGTTGACACTCTATTCATGCAACCTGGGAGTTAGGATCTCTTTCCTTGAAAATTATAACTTTAACCCCTATCACACCTCACTCCTCTTAACCTTGGTTACTTTAGCTACTATATCATCCAAGCCAGTTAAATTCTAACCAAAAACTTTTAGAACATAACATTTATAAATCGTACATATTTTAACATTTAGAAGTCACAAAATCTTTTCAATTTATATCATACCAAAATCATATTATCTTAACTACTGCAACCCCTAATCTCTCTAAACCCCCAACCCTAAATATATATATCTCTCTCTAAAATACTACCCCATAATCTATCTCTTTTTATTTCTCTCCCTGTCTAAGCCCCTAGCCCCAAATATCTATCTCTAAACCCATANTACCCACCTATGTCTCTCTCTCTCTAAAAAAAAACCTAACCCCAAACCTCTCTCTCTCTATCTCTCTCTCTCTTTCTCTCTCTAAACCCTTGACCCCTAATATCTCTTTTTATATAAATCTCTCTCTCTAGACCCTTAACCCACAATATCTCTCTTTATAAGCCCCTAACCTCCACTCTCTCTCTCTCTCTAAACCCCTAACCTCCAATCTCTCTCTAAATATCTAAACATCTAAACCCCACTCTCTATAAACCTCTAACCACCCCACTCTCTTTCCAAACCCCTAATCCCAAATATTTCCATCTCTAAAACACTAAACCTAGATCTTTCTCTCTTTCTCTAAACCCTTAACCTACAATATCTCCCTCTCTCTAAAACCCAAATGGGAAATCTCTCTCTCTCCCCTCATCCCATATCCACTAATCTCTGTGTTTTAACCTCTCTCTCTCTAAACCCCTAACCCCCAATGTCTCTCCTTGTAAATGCATAATCTCAAGTCTCTCTCTCTCTCTCTCTCCCTCTCTCTCTCTCTCTCTAGGTAAAAACCTAACACCTAATCTCTCTCCTTCTCTCTCTCTATAAACCCTTAACACCCATTAGCTTTCTCTCTTTAAACCCCTAACCCCCAATCTCTCTCTCTCTCTTATCTCTCTCTAAACACTTATCCTTCAATCTCTCTCTATCTTTCTCTCTTTAAACCCCTAGCCGCATATCTCTCTCTTTATCTTTATGTATCTCTCTAAAATCCTAAATAGTAATGTCATTCTATATCTTTATTTATTTTCCTATATATCTATCTATCTAAAAAACTAACCCCTAAATAGTAATATCTCTCTCTCCCTATACCCCTAAACCCCTAATCACCTATCTATTTTTATCTAAACCCATAACATCTCTCTCTCTCTCTCTCTCTCTCTCTCTCTCTCTCTCTCTCTCTAAAATCCTATCCTCCATTCTCTCTTTCTAAACACCTAACCCCAAATCTGTGTCTCTCTCAAAATGCATAAACCCCAAACTGTCTCTCCAAACTGTCAACCCTGAGTTTCTCTCTCTCTCTCTCTCTCTCTCTCTCTCTCTCTCTCTCTCTCTCTCTCTCTCTAA
>LPNX010501400.1:7342-89286 GCA_001517045.1 Pseudotsuga menziesii
TATTACCACACATCAGAACGCCGCTCATGCAACAGAAGGTTGCTGACCAGCAATAAGCTCTGGAAATCGCAATGAAGCTAGAGACCACCCCCGTCGGAGACGATTCTGGTCTTGCTCAAATCCAACCGCAGTTGGCAGCAATGGCCCTGGAACTTCGTGACATGAAGAAAGCCAAAACCATTCAAGAGGAGGTCTGGTGTACGCAATGTCGGTCCGAGGGTCACGATAGGGACCAGTGCCCCATGGTCAGAACCTATCTTAGCACGGGCACACCCACCCAATTCAATGCCGGTGTGATATATTGTGAGATTTGCCGCACCCCTGGCCAGCACCGCCCTGAGCACTGCCCTCTCCTCCAGAGATATGTCCCAGTTCCCAAAAACCCCTACTGCCAGTTTTGTAAGTCCGTTGGCCATAATGAAGAAGAATGTCGTAGCTATGACCTTATGCGAGAGCGCACCTCTTATGCCTACCGAGTCCACAATGAAGCCCAGAACAATGATGGTTATGGGTATCGTGGTGGCACCTCTGGCAGAGGTGCTTTTGGTGGTCGCGGTCGTGGTGGGATGACCAGCAGAGGTAGAGGCTAGGTTGTGTGTTACAATTGCAACCAAGCTGGTCACTTGGCCCGCGACTGTCGAAACCCCACTATGACATGTTGGTATTGCCGCGCAGTAGATCACGTGATTGAACAGTGCCCCCAGCTCCTTGCAAAGATATAGGAAAATAACCGTAGCCCTACTCCAAGTATTCAGTTGATTTCCGTAGAGAAAATACCTGCCCCAACCCTCAATGTGGTCACCCGGAGTGGAGCTACGACACATACTCAAGACTCGCCAAGGCAACCTGCCACGATGTGTGCACAACAGGCCTCCAACAAAGTCCCAGCCCTTGGCCCGGTGAAGGATCACACACCAATCCAGGAGGCCCGGTGCGCTAAGGTTGATGACGTTGTAGACATATCTGCGCGGCCACACCAGTAGGCTTCTCAGCTACAGGGGGCCTCGACGGATAAAGTAAGTACACTATCCTCTTTCTTACAGAGCTGTATGAAACTCTTGCGCAATCAGAATGCTCTAAACGAGCTACAAAAAGTTCTTGCTGTCACAGACCCTCAGAGAGGAGTTGATCCGGAGAAAACTGTTAGTCGTGTCCGAAGGACGGGAAGGGAAATGAGGTTGAATGTTCAGATAGGATATTATGATATGACTGATGTCATCCTAGATCTTGGATCATACGTCAATGTCCTCCCTAAGCAGACGTGGGGACAAATGGGAAAGCCTTCCCTAGTTTGGTCACCTATACAGCTGCGACTAGCCAACCAGCAAAGGATTGTACCGCTAGGGAGACTTCTTAGTGTCCCAATCGACATCGATGGGGTCAGTACTCTAGCAGACTTTGAAGTTATTGAGATCATTGATGACAGCAACCCCTACCCAGCCCTGCTGGGAATTGAGTGGGCCATGGCCAATGCTGCAATCATCAACCTTAAAAGGAAACAGATGACCTTTGAAGGAAATGACCTACGCGTTATTATACCCCTCGATCCATCCCAAGGAGAAAGATATACAGAACCACTCAAAGATGAAGGGGAGCAGGATACTCTAGACCACATCTATAACATCACAGCCACGGATGCATATTATGTCGAGCCTAATGCTGATGGTGTAATGGATTGGCAATGTGATAGCTCCTGCATGTCGGATTCAGACGATGGTCTGGAGGACTGGCAGCAACGACTGTATGAGCTACATAGCCATAGGTGCGCACAGATCACTCAGTCTCTTTGATGCATTAGCGCACAGCCTCGAGAAGTGTCTGCACAGGTTGAGATGACAGACCCTGGAAAAATTAGTCTGCCGATGCAAGAACAAGTACCTCAGTCACAAAACATCCAGCATCTGGAAATAGCAATAGACGCTACCGCAGCATGGGGGGCCGGCCCTACAGAACTTCAGCTCCATCGGAGAACCTATCAGAAAGTCACGCGCCCCACATTTATAAGGCAAGCTCAAGAAGTGCGAAGTAAGTTCAAGGGGCAGAGCCAAGACGCTCGCACCTCAAATTTAATAGTCCTATCGCAGATCTTACCGGGTCGGGTCGAAGGGCACTATTGGGCCGAAGTTTCTTATTACCCCGAGGCTACGACCATGCTTCTGCCGCAGCCCAAAAATGTCGCGAGGCCCAAAATTCGACCGTTGGGAGGCAACCAGTTTGGCGGCGGCGAGATTTTAAGTGCTTTAAATGACTGTACTAAGACCAGTACCGGCAATCGCGCCCCGCATGGATAAGGTTTTCATCAGATTTGGTGCCTTCAATGCACTGTCCTCCCTGATTTGATTGATGGCGTGTATAAGAAGATGCCTAAGATAGGAAAAATCACATCCTGCATTTCGTCAAGCTTTTCGAGTGAACCCATGACCACCGAACGCGAGATTGACGCCTTGGTCAGAGAATTCGAGCAAGAGGGTCTGATCCCCTGCTCTACTCGGCCACCTTCCATCGCTAACTGTGAAGCCACTCCCCTAGCACCACCACGGCCGATGCAAACACGGTCTGCCAGGAAAAAGTCTAGAACTGAAATTTGCACCAAGCATAACCAAGACCGGCCGCAGCAAACAGGGCAAACACCAGCAGCTCATCCTATGGAGCCCTCTGGTTCCGCACAGGCCCCGGCCGGAGGAAGGGAGAATATTCCGCCACCACGGCCACCATATCTACCACCTGTTCGCCCAGGCACCGCATTACCCCGTCGGACAAAGCAATTTACCTTAGCCACACCTTCGTTACCATCGGGAGTGCAGCTGATTGGCAGTATGACAGGGAAGATTGATCGGCTTAAGTACAACGATCATGACACTAATGACCATGGCAAGTTCCCACAGTTTGAACCAGCCGAATACTTGCACCGCATCAAGTACCCCGACCATAAGGTCACACTACTGGAAGTGCAAACATGGGCTGCGGGTCTGGACAAAGCTGGCCTACTCAAGCTATTCAACATTCCCCATTTTGGACGCGACATACATGTGACTGTAGTGGCCAAGCAGTTATTAGCCTTGGTGCATGACGGCTATTTATGGATAGGGGACCAGCAAATTCCTATTGACGCCACCCTCATCCATAGGATCACAGGTTTACCCATGGCAGGACCAGATCCGGGAACCGACCGACACAAAGCTCGCGCAAACCATGAAGGAATGGTTTGGCCTGACAAAAGGAAAACGGGGGTATCATACTTCCGTGATTCGGGAGCAGCCCATTCGGTTTGCAGCTGAACTCTTAGCCTGCAAACTCATAAGGAAATGCAGGCCAACTGAAGTACCTGCCCCGGTTATCAGGATTGCTATGAACTGCGCTGAGGGGTATACTTATAATTAGGCTGGCTATCTGGCGAAGGAGTTTTTGGAGGATGCCCGCGATGCGCAAGAAAAAGGTATACCTTTTCATTATTCATGGCTTATAATCCTTATTGCATTAGTTGGGTGGAAAGAACCTACTGAAGCCCAATTTGTCGAAATAAACCCTGGCATGCCAGGAGCAGCAAGGTATGCCTCCCTTTGGGTATCCTCAGATAAGGAAACTCAACAGATGATGAACATTGTGTTCATCTTCTATGCTATGAGTATTCACTATGAGATAGTGTGAACACCTCGACTTACCAATGAAGTGTTCTCTCAATACGAGGGGGTCGCACACTTTAGTGCCGACATGCATCATGTTTTCATTCAAGCTCGTGCAGATCCTCAACGGCAATGTTTCAAATTACCATATGTAGTCACTGAACCAGATATCCGGTGGGTCGTTCAGTAATGGCTAGCCGAATGGCTGAAAGATTTAGGGAAGAAACCCTCTATTCTGGTTCCTCCAGTTACTAATATTGGCGCAGGTACTAGTCAGGCGCAGCAGCAAAGCCCATTGGAAGATATCAAAGACCCAAGTGATTCACAGATAAATGACAATGGCCAGGGTGGAGATAGTGAACAGGATGAGGAATCGGTCAAAACCATAACAGATCCTACCCCACCAACGAAGCGCAAGTCACCAAAAGTAGCCGAGGTAACCAAGCCACAGCCCCGCAAAAAGGTAAAGGCATCAAAGGATAAAGATATCGAGGAGGAAGCCACTGTCACGATGGATGCACTGGAGCATGCTCTCGAACAGTCTACGACAGCGCTTACTAAAAAATGGTCCGAATTCGCGGAACTACATCTTGCCGGCCTCGCAGGTATTGCAAACAGGGTATCAGAGTTAAAAGAGCTAACCGCAAAATCAGCGCCCAGTACTGCAACAAGCAGCACTATGGCACCCACGCAGTAGGACATTAGGCAATGGCCACTTAGGGATCCCCAGGGACAGGTATCAAATGCAACTCTGATGCATCCTGACATCGATTCTCGTCCCCAGACAAATATAACCACGGAGCTTGCTTATACAAAGATACCTCTGTCAGAGTTGCACCTCCGTCAGCTCGCGATTACAAAGGAGATCCATACCCGAACTCAAGTGTCACAAATCCAACTGGAAGACTCCAACAAGCAAAACAAAACTTTCGCCGCACGCCTAGAAGAGATCGCACAACAGAAGAAAGAGGCTGAACAGACAACAACTACGCTCATGCAAGCATTGGATGAAGCATGTCGAAATCTTTTTGGCTCCGACATACAGGAAACAGAGGAACCAAAGCAAAAGATTGCTAAGATGAAAGACTATGCCCAGCAGTCCCGCAGTGAGCTGGAAAGGATGAAGATAGAACATCAGCAACAAATTGCAGAACTTCAACTGTGCATTCCCCCTGAGACTCCACCAGAGGTCCGAGAACAGCGCCAGCAGGATATCAAGGCTTCAGCAACAAAAATATCAGACAACGTGGCTAGTGTCGCAAAACTAATGGAAGACAGCATAGAAGCATGGGCATACCTGCAGGACCATCCCGATGTAGGGAAGATTCAGGAAACCATCAAGTTGCGCCAGGAGGAGTTAGATGCAGTCCGCATAGAAATCAAGACGCTGCCACCTATGCAGAAGATAGCTAAATTAAAGCGCAACAAGGAACTTCAACAGGAAATCGAGTCTTGCAGGACGAAGGTGACGATGCTGGAAAATGCGTTACAGCCCCTGGTTGATGAAGCATTAGAATTGACTAATACTGCGGAGAGCCAGCTCAAAATTTTGAAGACCTATGACACTTTTGCGCAGGAAAAGGCTGACACAGACTCTTCTTTAGTATTATAGGAACTGGTGGAAAAGGAGAAAGCCACTGATGAGATACTGCATAATCTCACCAGTCGCTCCCAGGCCCTCGCACAGAAGATTCGCCCACCAGAGTTCTCGCAGAGTGTCCCGGGACGGGCCACTAGTGAGTCTTAGGGGCCTGTTGGGGCGCATACTCCATGTTGGGTAACTCCGCGGTTAATTAGAAAATTTGTAAGCGGAGCTATGGGCCAAAATAGTCTTAGGGGTGTCAGGGTAAGTCAAAACCCTCTGCTTTGTAATAAACCTGTGGTTTAAGTCCAGGGTTTAGGGTTTTTGGGTGCCCATGGTTTAAGACCAGGGTTTTGTAAAAATGCACAGTATAAATAAGCGCCTGTGTAAAGAAGAGAGGTTAGGATTTTTGATGTAAAGAAAGATAAGGTGAAGTTAGATTGGTTTTTGTAAGGAAAGGATAAGTCCTAGCTGTGTGCGTGGACGACCTCTGCAGCTGTGTGCGCAGAGGGTTTTTGGTAAGAAAGGAAAGAAAGGTCTGCAGCTGTGTGCGCAGAAGCCTGCTGCTGTGTGNGAGATTGCAACCTGCGCGCAGGTTGTTGCCGAAAGGGCTAACACGGTGGGTCTTTTGTTGGTGCGACGCATAAGAATTAACTCGGTTCTGCCCCATTGCCCAACAGAGTTGCTGAAAAGAAGGAATATGGCATGGCCCTATTTTCTGTTTTGGAATGGATTTGAGACAGACCTTCATCCAAAAGAGAAAGGGAAGTATCCTGCCAAGAAGTCCAGCACACTAAGGAGTGGGAGAAGAAGGAGGAGGGCCATATCCCCAGCACCAGCAACAGAACTGATTCCCTCCTCTTCCAAGGCTAGGAAGGTAAAAAGGAAATTGGACTTCAATGAGAAGGGCCAAGAGGTTGAAACACACAAAGAGAATAATCTAAATATACCCTACTCAGATTTTGAAGAGGAGTAAGAAGAAGGTGCAAACCTAGCTCTGCGAATCGTACCAGTAGCTAAAGAACTACCATCCCCCACACCAAAGGAGCAAGAGGAACCAATAGAGAAGGCTTCCTCCAGCAAGCCTAAAACTCAAAAGATCAATCAATTACTGAGGCAAATTTATGAGATGGATATTTTGGAAAGGGAAATAAAGAAGAATAATGTTGCATTGACCAGTGGGAACAAGCTGCTACATAAGTCTTACCTGGAGGAGAGAGAAAGATATAGTTTCTTAAAGAGGCCAAATACAATGTACCTAAAGGACAATACTAGATTGTATAGGATGATTAGGCTCCAAAGAATGCAGTTGAAGGAGCCCAAAGAAAACCCTAGTAGCCACCCCACCTTGGAAACCCCAACTAAAGCTACAGTTAGCCTTCGGCCTCCAGAAACCAACTAGGCTGCTGTTAGCCCTCCTAGCACAGAGCCTGCTGAAGAAGAAAGCTAAGCAGATAGCCATAAAAAAACATTTTTGGAAAAACCCTAATAAATTTTGAAAACAAGGCTTTCGATGGATTAGGCGGACATTGGGGAATTTCATTAGCCACCAAAAGCACCGCTTTCAGCAACTAATCGTTCCAATAGTCTGGCCTCTTAACCACCGAAAGCAAGCAAAGGCTTAAAATCAAATTTTGGCATACAAGACCAGTTTTGGGTGAATATAGATGGCTTAGGGACATAGTCTGAAGATGAAGGGCATGGAGTAAAGCATCAAGAAAATGTCTATTTCAGTTTTACTATAACATAACAGCACAAAAGGCCACCAACACCTAGTTGTCAAGAGAAAATAGTGGCTTAACCAGCAGAGGGCTAGTAGCAGTAATTGTCAGCAGTTACCTCAGTTATCTGAAGGTTCATATAGTGAACTAATTCTTTAGTTAGTTAGACAAGTAGTTAATTAGGGTTTTTAAACCTAATTTGCAAACAACTATTATTTTGTTTATTTTTGTAAAAAACAGATCCAAGTTTTCAGGATCTGTATATTTTGTAAAGGCTATAAAGCCTAAGACTTATTTTATGAAAAGGGTTTGACTTCGGGGACTTATATACCTATACTATTGTCAGCTTCTCATTTTGCTCATGATTTAATATGATCTCTTTGTTTATCATTTTGTTCAGCTTTCATTTCTGTCTTTCTGTGCTTATGCTTGAATGTGTATTTAGGTGATATTCAAGTTAATTAATGACTGATAGTTGTCACCCTATTAGCATGTTGATGTGATTTGAATTATAAGTACCATCCTTATCATGATTTATCCATTTCTATGCATCTGTTTTGTGTGTAAATCTGCCATCCTAATGAGTTCTCCATCCCTGCACCTTATTGTCAACCTCTGAACAGTGGTAACTAAATCCTTGTATCTGATTGAGTTTCATGCATGTCTTGAGAGTGGAAGGTCATATAGGTCACCTGACTTGATCCATATTAGAAAACCCCAAAAACATTGTAAGTTACCAGGCATCCTCAAGCTGCAACCTAGAGGAATTTCCTAGAGTGATAACAAATTGGCGCCGTTGCTGAGGAGAGAAGACTGAAGCTCGGCTTCCTTGGGAGACGACATAGACCCTTGATTTGATGATAGACAAAGCTTGGGAATCATTTTGGTTGTAAATCATCTATCTGGTGACTCCATTGAAATAAGGTGGCTTCAAGAAGACCAAGTACCAAAGAAAACCCTCAAGGGCCACTAGAAACACCTGTTTTAGATCCAGAAGAGATTCTGAGAAGAGTTAGGGCTTCACTAAGGAATACCAGCAATGCTACAAAGGAAGCTATATTAGGTGTTTCAAGAAATATTTCTACTATTATTTCTTCTGCTAAAACACTTAATTCTCAGGAATTTATAAATACATCAGAAAATTCTAAGGTTTCGGCATCTTCAAGCACTACTGCTTGTGAAGATCCAATCCCTGGTGAATCCATTGGGATAAGTTTACCACCACCACCTTCTCAGTTACTAGATATAGCAATACTACCTTCCTCCATCCTTCCCATACCCATTTCCAATATAGCTGCCCCTTAATTGACCAAAATGGAAAGGATCCTGGTAGCTAGGTATGCCCCCCTAAATTTTCCAAATCCCCTCTCAGCCACGCCCACTGGAGATTACCTCAAGTACATGCCTAATTTCATAAGAGAAGGAGATTTCAGAGCTAAAGAACACCTAGAGGCATTTTACAGCTATGCTGAGAACATTAACATAGAACAAGAAGATGTATGGACTAGGGTTTTTGTGCAAAGCCTGGATGGTTAGGCTAGGAAATGGTTTAAAGAGCTGCCTGTTGGGTTAGTGGAAGGAATTGAATCCCTAGATGACATCTTTCTAAAACATTGGGGAGAAAGGAGAGACCACCACTATTATATTATAGAGTTCAGCAACTTGAAAAGAGAAAATGGGGAGTCTGTCTCCAACTTCACCAAGAGGTTTAACAATATGTACAGCAAGATCCCCACTGAAATCAAGCCCACTGATACCTCAGCTAGGATAACTTATTCCAATTCCTTTGACTCAGATTTATTCCTACTTCTCATAGAAAGGAGTTCTGCCTCCTTATCACTCATGCAGGATGCTGCCCTAGAGGTAGAATCAAACATTGTGGCATCTTAGAAGGTCAAAGGAAAGATAGACAGAAAGAAGCAGCCAGCAGACCCTATTGGGGCTTCTTCATCAAAGAACAAGATTGACAAAATGACCAAATTTTTAGATAACCTAAATGATGAAATGTCTAGGCTGAAGGACCAAGGAAAAATACTGGTGAGGGGTAAAGGGCCAAGTTATTTTTCCCCCCGAAACCCTAATTTTGTCCCTTATAGAAGAGGAAACCCCCCATTTCAGATTCTTAGAAGGGAAAGGAATCAAGGGGAATATCATAGAATAAGAGCTCCATTTTAGAATGTTGTATTAGAAGAAGAGCTATAATTCATTGAAGAAGAAGGAGAAGCTGAAGACAACATCCATCGCATGGAGGATGAGGTAGACTATTCTTTTCTGACACAAGAAGAATATGAAGAATCCCTAGTGGATGAGAAGATCAATGAAGGAGCTGTATATCAGGCTAATGGTTAGGAAGGGTACAATTTAAGGTCTAGGATGGTTTCTCCTCTTAAAAATAATGCTGCGTGTACCTGTCAAACAGCCTTCTACCCCAGCCAAAAAGGATCATGTTTTACAAAATAAAATGGTTGTTATTCAAAAATCATTGCAAAAACCAACACCTTCATCAAGCCCTGACCAGGTCCAACTCAGAGCTCTAGTACATGAGGTAAGGTTTCCTGATACGATGCATTATTCTTTCAACCTTGAGTTAGAGATTCAGAAATTGAAGATCCCTTTCCCATTAATTGAGCTAATGAAAAATGATGCATTCAAGTCTTCCATTCTGAATTCTCTTCAGCCAAAGGTGCATATTGATACTAACTTTGTAAACCTGCAAGATGACAAACCCGTTGTAACCCTAGTCCACATGATCAAAGACCTAAAGGACTCATGCCCACCTTTGTATATATCCTTGAATATCCATGATAAAGTCCTTCATAACTGTTTAATGGATTCAGGAGCTTCTCATAACCTAATGCCAAAGGCTATGATGGATGAGCTTGGTCTAAGCATCACAAAGCCCTACCATGAATTATTCTCCTTTAAATCTAGAAAATTCAAGTGCTTGGGCCTCATCAAAGACCTTGTTGTGAACCTAACTCAACTACCTTCAAAAAGCATCATGATGGACATTGTAGTGGCTGATATCCCTCCAAAATTTGGTCTCTTGTTGTCTCGATCATGGAGCAAAAGGCTAGGTGGCACCCTTCAGATGGATCTTACATATGCCATCATCCCAATGTTTGGAGGGGAGACCAAGAGGCTTTACAGGGAAAATCAGCTGGCCTACATCATAAGCAATGAGAGCAATTCAGTGAATCACCGCATCTATGCAGTGGACACTGATTTTGGGTCATGCATTCTGCAAATAGATCATTCTCAACAAACATCAGTCCAACTTACTAAGACCAACTATCATCATCCCGAAGAGGTGACCACAGTAGTATGGAACATGTATTTTGATGGAGCTAGTACTCAGAGATCAGCAAGTGCAGGTGTAGTATTGATCTTCCCATCCAAGGAAAACATTCATCTGTCTTATAAGCTTGATTTTAAAACCACTAACAATATAGCAGAATATGAAGCCTTGTTGCTAGGAGTTAAAGCTATAAAGGAGATGGGGATCATGTGCATAAGGATTTTTGGAGATGCAGAACTTATTATATAGCAGGTCAACAACACTTTTCATACAAGACTAAAGGCCTACAGGGACGAGGTATGGAAACTTAGAGACTCCTTTATGTTTTTTGAACTGTCATATATACCTAGGGCTTTCAATAACCTGGTTGATTCCCTGGCTATCTCTGCAAGTCTATATGTTCCTCCTTTACCTCCTAAGCTTAGCTATGATGTTCAGGTTAAGTACAGAGCTTCCCTGCCAGATAATGTCAAATTTTGGAAGATGTTTGAGAATGATGATGAGCTTAGTAAATTCCTTCATCTAGTAGATGAATTCTCTCATATACATATAGACCAGGAAAACCTAAACATGGAGGAATTCAAGCATCTCTAGTTGAAAGATAAAGTGGCTAATCAGAACATTGCCCAATTACCCAGCAACTATATACCTTGGGGTCTAGTAGCTTTGGAAGAGTTGTTTGATCAGAAAGACATCTCTTTCAAGCCTGCCAAAAAGGAGCTAGACCCTGCTATCCAAGAGCAAAACATAGGTATCCAAATCCATCCAAAACTGATAAATCTATCCACTGAGTTGACTGCTGATCAGAGGTCAAAATTTTGCAACCTGATAAAAGAGTTTGCTGATGTCTTTGCTTAGGAGTACAGTGATCTGAAAAATTATGATACCAATATCATCCAGCACAGGATTCCTTTGGAGAAGGACACCATCCCTTTCAAGCAGAAGTTGAGATCCATCAGTCCTCTCTTATTACCAGTAATTGAAAAGGAAATCCATAACCTCCTCAAATAAAAGATCATAATCCCCCTCAGGTATTCCAAGTGGATTGCAAACCTAGTAGTGGTAAGAAAGAAGAATGGGGAAATCAAGTTGTGTGTGGATTTTGGAAACTGAACAAATGTTCCAAGAAAGACAACTATCCACTACCCAAGATGGAACACCTGTTGCAGAAATTCGTAGGGGCTAGTGTCATGTCATTCCTAGATGGCTTCTCTGGATACAACCAAGTTGTTGTGCACCTTGATTACCAAGAGAAGACTGCCTTTACCACCCCCTGGGGCACTTTCATGTATGCTAAAATGCCATTTGGGCTAATGAATGCTGGGGCTACTTTTCAGAGAGCCATGGACCTATCTTTTGTAAGGTTGAAAGATAAATTTGTGCTCATTAGAGGAAATTTCAACTCAAAATGGGCCTTTTAACTTTAACTCAAATTCCATGTCATCATGTGTTAGCTAATGAAATTTATTTAAATTTGAACTATCGTATAGGTCTTAAACACTTTTTTAATATAAATTTGGGGATAGGTATCATAAAAAAAAACTACTTTTTTTGTTTGTATTTTCGACATATCTCCCTGTTTTTTTATTCAAATTTTGATTGGGAGAGTTCATTGGATTTCTTCCTCCAAAATTAATAAATATTATTTTATTATTTTAACTATTAATTTTTTAATTTTTTTTAGGAGGTCCATTTTGAGGTGAAATTTCCTCTAATGCATATAGTTGGATGACCTAACCGTTTACTCTCACAGCTATCATGACCATTTGTAGCATTTGAGGAAGGTGTTTCTGAAGTGTAGAAGGTATGGGATATCACTCAATCCTAAGAAGCCCCAGTTTGCACTCAGTGAAGGGAAACTCCTAGGTCACATAGTCTCAGCTGAAGGTGTAAATATTGATCCGGCAAGGGTGGAAGAAATCCAGAGGTTGTCCATACCGAGATCAAAAAGGGACATTCATTCCTTTTTAGGTAAGATAAACTTTGTCAGGAGGTTCATCCCTAATTTATCCGAGCTGGTGAAGCACATAACAGTCATGCTGAAAAATGATGCAGAAATAAAATGGACTGACCAGGCAAGAAGCTCTTTTGAAGACATCAAGAAGGCTATCATGGAGGCCCCCACCCTAATTAGTCCTGACTATACCAAGAGTTTTTACATCTTTTCTTTTGCTTCCTATGACATAGTGGCAGCTCTGCTGTTACAAAAAGATAATGAGGGTCTTGATCATCCAATTGCATTTTTCAAAAAAACCTTGAGAGATGTTGAGCTAAAATATGATCCAATTGAGAAACAGGCTTATGCTCTCATAAAATCTTTGAATACTTTCAGAATTTACATTATCCATGCAAAAGTCCTTGCATATGTCCCTTCAGCTGCTGTGAAGGATGTTTTGACTCAGCCTCACATTGATGGGAAGAGAGCTAAGTGGATAGCCAAGCTCATTGAGTTTGATATAGAGGTGAAACCCACTAAGCTAGTAAAGGGGCTAGGTCTGGCCAAACTCATGGCTAAAGAAAACTCTGAACTAATGGGGATAAACTTCACCATTTTCAAAACAACAAAAGTACAAACTGTGGTAGCAGTAGAAGTAGATCAAGATCAGAATGGCATTACACTAGTAGCTGAAAACCTGTCCTCCTGTGAGTGGTACTCAAGTATTATTCAATTTTTGCAGAAATTAGAAGTTCCTCCTGATCTCACTCCTAACCAAGCACGAGCTCTTAAGTTAAAATATGTTAAGTTTTGTATAATTGACAAACTGCTGTACTGGAATGATCAGTCTGGAATTTTGTTGAGATGTCTAGATAAAGAAGAAGCAGAGTAGGTCATGCATCACTTTCATTCCAACACATGTGGGGGCCACCATTATTGGAAACCATAGCCCATAAGATCCTAAGAGTAGGATACTATTGGCCAGTCCTTTTTGCTTATGTATGTACTTTGTAAGGGCTTGTGACTAGTGCCAAAGATTTATAGGGAAGCAGCAGCTCAAATCCTTGCCCCTTAGGCCTGTTGTGGTGAATGGGCCTTTCCAACAATGGGGTCTAGATTTCATAGGTGAAATAAATCCATCTTCCAGTGGGCAACATAAATGGATCCTAGTAGCCACATACTACTTTACCAAATGGATAGAGGTAGTACCCACCAGGAATGCCACTCATCAGGTCATCATGAGATTTTTATATGAGAATATATTTAGCAGGTTTGGCTGCCCAGTAAGGTTAGTAACTGATAATGCACCTACTTTCAAGGTTGGGGAATTAGTTAAAATGCGTGAGTCAATGGGAATTCAATTGGTGCATTCCACATCCTATTATCCTCAAGGAAATGGCCTAGCTGAGTCCTCCAACAAAATCCTAGTCAGGATCATCAGGAAATTACTAGAGACAAATCATAAAATATGGGATTCTAAGCTTAAGTTTGCTTTATGGGCTGATAGGGTAATAGACAAAAGATCTATAGGGAATTCTCCATTCAAGTTAGTATATGGTACTGAGGCCATTTTTCCTATTCAACTCATTCTTCCAGTGGCAAAATTATTTCAGGAAGAGGAATATTAACCAAATGATATGGTGACGAGGATGATGGACTTGGTGGAGTTGCAGCAAATCAGAGAGCAAGTGATAGGAAAATCACAAGCCCATCATGTTAACACCCAAAAAGTGTTCACTACCTCATCTACCCCATTACATGGCTCATTTGTCCATTTTCCTACCATATTTCCCTTAAGAACCCATAAAACCATTTAAAATGCCTCCAAAAGGCCAAAAAACCCCTTTTTCCTCCAAAAATATCCAAAATTCCTCTAAAAAAGCAAATTCCCCAAAAAGGGAAGAAAAAATATAAAACAATGAGGAAAAAAGAGGAAAAGAGGAAAAAACCCTAAAAAGCTGCCCTAAACCATATGGTTCCCAAAAACCATGGGCCAGCACTCCACCACTAAAAAACTATAAATAAGTGATGGAGACCCCTTATTTCACATCCACAATCACAAGCATCCTTACTCTGCCAAAATTGCTCTTGAAACCCTAGCTCACCCTTTGAGCTACTTTCATCATTGAGAGCCCCCTTTTGGCCCATTTCCACCACCGGAGAAAGAGAAGGAGCAGCTGGAGCTCGGAGCAACCTCTCGGATCAGCGCAAAGGGCTTCACCAACCTCCACATTGGAGGTAATATCAATAAAAAACCATTCTTTATATTTTGTTGTTTTGTTTCATGCACACGTTTAGATTTAGTGTTTATTCCTGTTTAGAATTTTTAGTTTACATTTTATTGAACTGCTACTAAGGAATCCATTTCCCTTAGTAGGTGCTCATTCACACAAGCTAGGGGTAAAACCCTAGCTACAGTTTTGGCGACTCCACTGTTTTATTTTCTGCAATAGTTTTTGTTTTTTCCTTTCGGCTGTCGTTTTCGGCCGCCGTAAACCGCATTTTTTCCTTTCGCAGTCATGACCCGACCGCGTGTTTCAGGCCTTTACCTGCGACCAGACCGCAGCTCTCAGAATTTTTCCCGCACCCTACCAGCGGATTCAAGTCTGTTACCTGCGATCCAAACGCGGCTAATCAGCCTGTTTTCTGTGGCCCGACCGCAACTGTCGGCCATTTTCCTACGTCCCGGCCGCACCTTTGAGCCCTTTCGCTACGACCCGACTATGTCTTTTCCTTACGCAGTCGCGGCCCGACCGTATCTATCGTCCCGAAACCCGCAGTCCGACCGCCCGATCCAGCCATAGACGCGTGGTATGATTTCTGCAGTTTTTCCTGTATTTGACCCTAGCCCCTTTGCTGCCATATTTTCTGCATCTGCACAGCTATCTGTTCTACCTACAGCCCTCCTCCCCTACCGCCTTTTCTACACCATTATTTCTGTTACCTTTCTATAGCATTGTTTTTAAAATTTCAGCATTCTTATTTCAGAAAATTTTGCATGTTTAAATTTTGAATTCAATATTACTGTTAGTTCAATATTACTGTTAGTTCATCACCTCACGAGCACACACTCTGTCACCTAATTCAAGTGAGACTTAAAAACTACTTAACTCAACCAACCTTCTAACCCCACTTGGGGAACACAAAAGAATCTTTGTAGTTAGGTAGGATCGGGGGGATAGGATTCCAATAACACCCCTCGGTTACTTACACTTGAGACATAGCTGTTGTCCAATTAGGGAACCAAAATCCCCTAGTATTTTTTGGCACGGTCACAACCAGTTTACCAGAAGGCCTCTCCCTTAGGAGGGTTGAAGTCGTGAGATTGGTTCCGGAGGCCTGAGTGGAATACCGAACTCCATTCAGTAACTGAAGGGCTACCTTTCGCAGTTCTCGGGATATCCCTGTATAGGGGTATTGCGGTAAAAGGACCAAGCGACAGATTTACCTTTCTAGACATGTCATGAACGGGGTATCTTAGTTTCCATTCTTCTAGGATTGACTTCCCGGTGTCCCTCCTGGTAGGGGGATATCTCAGCCACTTGGCTTTCCTATTCATATTGTCTGACTCGGATTTCATCACCTTGCAGAGGATATGTCTAGTTGAGTCAGAATACTTTTAGTTAGGTGTTTGCATGCTCCCTTACCTCCTTTTGGTCTAGCGAGTCCACCGTTTTTTATTTGTAGGCAACCTGCTGCTTGTTGGTATTCTGACCATTTCTGTTGACATTCCACCTATTGTAGCACGCTGTTATAGTGGGTGTTTTGAGTTGGTTGTTGTCCTGAGTGCCCTATTTTTTGAGCTTTCCTTCTGCACACTCTGTTGCATTAGGGTTTTTGAGCTGTTTTTTACTCACCTCAACCCACAAAGATTTGACACCATTTGTCACCATTGAGTTCCCGAGACATTCTCGGTGCCTCAGAGGCGAACCCCCACAGCACAGTTCACTTGACACCACCCATCATTGATGCAGACCATCCTCACTTGATACCACTTATCATAGATCTCGAGCCTTGTCACTTAACTCCACTCGTCAGCAGCATAGGACTCGTCACCAGATATCGACGCCCCTTATTTTACCTCTGATTCTGAGCCAGAGTTCGAGAACCCCATTTACACTGCCCCTACTAGCCCCATGGCTGGCGTGACTCCCACTCCCATCTTGGTCGGAACCGTTGGTGGCACATCCACCACTACACTAGTTACCACACCTACTTTTGGTATGCCCTCCATGGGGCCCCCGTCTACCGTTCCCCTCACAGCACCTATTTCCGCAGTAGGAATACCCATCCCCACTCCATCAGTGACTCATACTACCCATGGTGGTGCAGGACTGTCCTATACCACCTTAGTTCCCCCATTGGGGGGTAACCTCCCTCACATTACCCCTCCACTTGGGGGCATCGACCCCAACTTAGTCCAACCCACTACTGTGTCACATCCTTCTTTCAGTTTTCCATTCATGGCTAGCCTCAACCTACTTGACCTTGCCAATTTAACCAACGACCCTATCAGACACAACCCGGCGTGGCCTCACATTCCCACCAAGCTCCCCTCTGACATCCCTAAGTTCAAGGGCAAGGCAGGTGAGGACCCACAAAACCACATTATGTCTTTCCATCTATGGTGTTCCTCCAACTCCATAGTGGACGACTCCATTCGCCTCCGTCTATTACAGCGCACCTTCACTGGCTCTGCGGCCAAGTGGTATATTGAGCTACCCCATGGAACCCATGCCACCTTTGCTTCCCTTGCCTTGACCTTCCTGCAGTTCTTCCAGTTACCTGTCCGCTATGATGCAGGTGTTGAGATCCTCCTATCATGCAGACAAAGCACGGCTACCCACATCACGGACCACATTCATGAGTGGCGTCGACGTCGTAGCTTATGCAAGATCAAATTAGACGACCGGATCTTCCTCGATTGGTTCCTCAAATCCCTTCTTCCTATCATTGCTAAGGATGTGGAATCCGAAAGACCCCAGTCTGAAGAAGAGGCCATCCTTAAGGCCCAGCAATTCGACCTCATTTATGCCCAGTCAGGTTATCTCTATACCATCATACCTGATGCCCCTCGCAGCGATTCCTCCCAGCACGATGCACTGGGGGCATCCCATGCTGCCGACGACATCATTGGCCATATCTCTTCACATCCTCAACCTTTTTCCATAGCACGTCCTACCCCTGGCCCTGACCTCTCGCGGGCTACCTCACAGCCTAGAGCCACCAACTCATATGCTCTCATGCAACATCACCACCATACCCATGGACCCTCATGTCCACCTCAGTGTTTCGTTCATGTGACTCTGGCTTATGCCCCCCCAGTCGCACCTCATCCCTACTACCACCAGTAGGCTACACTAGCTCCTGCGCCTTCACAAGCCCAACTCGCTTATTACCCACCATAGGCAGCCCCTGCGGCAACCCCATAACCTACTCCGCAGCCCTATCAGCAACCCGCTCAAGTTGCTGCACCTGCGCAGCCTCCACCTACATATCATCCACCGCAGCCTGCTCCTGCACCTGTGCAACCTCAGAATCCACCTACTGCCCAAGGGCAAGTTTACGCCCAACAAAACCCGCAGCAAAACCAGAACAACCAACGCAACTAGGGCCAACAAAACCGCGGCAGGGGTCGAAATCGTGGGAACAACCAACCTACAGACCAAGCTGGTCAACCCCCTAATCCCCCCGCTAATAATAATGCGGCCCCCACTAACCAAAACCCCGATCGCCCACCCAAGCAGGCTAAAAACCCCAATTTGCGAACAAACCATCCTTTTTCTATTTGTGGAGTCTATGGCCACTACACACATTTTTTCCCACACATGGAGCGAGTTCGGCAACTTTGGGCTGCTGATGCACAACGCCAAGGGCATGCGGCTCCTCAAGAACCACCCAACCCCCCACAACCTCAGCAGCCACCTTTGGTGCTGCAAAACCCCTTACCAAACCAAGGCATAGTAAACACTGAACTGTTGGCTCCCCCTCAAGCCAACGTGCCAAACCAACAACAAATTAGTTACGCTGCTCCTGATCAACCCATGTTTGACTCAGGTACCCACCACTTGTTGATGATGTCCTCCGATGAGGTCAACCTCCAGAATCGGCAGAACCAATATGGCTCCACCCTTGAAGCCCCTCCCGCCGATAAACCCACTAACGCTCATCCCACTGATCAGGAGTTACGCATACCTCCACCTCCACTAGATGGCGCTCCCAAAGCACCTCGTTTCCCACTTCGCCGTATCAACAATAACCCCAACGCGCGGGCTGCGTCAATCTCCCGCAGCCATGTCTGCGTTAGAAGTCTTAAAAAACTGCCCTTCGCAGCGCAATAATTTACTCTCAGCCATTGGGGCTATCAATCCAAATGATTCGATTTTAATGGCATTCGATTTGGCCCAATCCGAACCCCGCCTGCCTTCCACTTTAGCATTCCAAGTTTCTGTTTCCATTTGGAATTTTGTCATCCATCGATGCATTATTGATGAAGGTGCCTCTACATGTGTCATGCCCACCTCCATCTGGCAGAAAATGGGATCCCCCCCTCTCCAGCAGTCCTCTACTGCGTTGCGAGCCTACAACGGTCGTTCAGCTCAACCACAAGGCCTATTAACTAACGTCCCCGTCTAGCTGGCTGGAAAAACCGTCCTCATAAACATTGAGGTTATTAATGCACTACTTAATTATAACCTTTTACTTGGCCGCAGCTACATGTATGCCATGCGGGCGGTTGCTTCTACCGTTTTTCATACCATGATGTTCCCCCATGAGGGACGCGTTGTCACGGTTGACCAACTCACCTACCATGATCCCAATGCCCCCGCGGCACCCGAAAATGTTCTCCCCATGATTGAACAACCTGCTTCGGGTACCACCTCCTCATTTGTTTCCTCTATAGGGCCCGGAGTTTACTCAGACATGCCAATGACCTCGACCTTCCAATCTATTCCACCCCCGTCGCCCGACACTGACGTGTCTGACCTATGTACCCTGTCCCATACCACACAAACTCCTACTAATCAACCGCCCTTGTTACCTAAACCCCCTTTAGTCCCTAGTCAATTGGTGCTACACCCATCCATACCATTCCTTTCCTCTTCCCTCCCTCAGGAGTAGTTAGTGCCCCAGTCATGGCTACCCTCAGCCTCCCGGGGTTAACATTAGGATTCCCCGTTTGGTATCTTTCGCCTCCTGTTCCCCCACCGACACCAAATGTCGTCCTGCAACCGGTGCAACCCATTGTCACTACTAGTCAACCACCTCCCGGTATCGCTACCCCGTCGTCCTCCACGAACCCCCCCCCCCCTCCTCCTACCAAACCCACTGGGGGCAGAGGCCCCCAACCTTACACTGCTGTCCCACCTCCTAAGACAGTCAAAAACCCCCCTGTGTTTTGTGCTCCTCCCAAATGCGTGTTGTGCGATGAGTTGGGCCATGCAACTCACCAATGTCCTCAGTTACCGGCACTACAGTAACACATGCAAATGCTTGACGATGACCCCACTATCCCGGTTGTCTACCTTGATCCAACCCCTACGCCTCGCAACAAGTCCCTACGTACTAACCACTCCTGTGCCATATGCGGTATCTATGGGTATTACACAAATCACTGTCCCGATCTCCCCGATTACAGAGTAGCTCTCTTTGAGATGAACAATCTGGATCTAGAGATGGCACCACTCACCATTGAGGAAATCCACCCCCCGGTATCTTCCTCTTCTGAAGAGGTTAATACCATATATATGATCTCTTCCATCACTACTCCCTCATCAACCGACTTGACAACACAAACATTCCATACTGATGAGGATATTCTCGAGGCTCTCACTGCCCCGGATTATCCCTGGAATGACATGCACCATCGTTCCTGCTTCCTCCCAGAGGTATCCTTCTCTAACACTGCTACCCAATTTGCCATTGAATCCAAAGACTTCCTTCCCCACAAGGTCGACTAGTTCAAGGACCCTATTCTTGCTCCTGATGCCTTCGAAGAGGGTAACATGGCCAACATCTCACCTGTCATCCAAATTGATATCGTGGCCCCAGGAAGCACCCCTGAACTCATCACTTTAGGAGCCTCTTGCAGTAAGCAAGAAATTGAGGAATACAACAAACTCTTCAGAGAATTCCGTGATGTCTTTGCTTGCTCCTATACTGAAATGCCCAGTCTTGACCCTGCCATTATAGGGCACCACATTGACACATGGCATGATGTACCCCCCATTCGTCAGAAGCAGCGTCCCATTCATCCCTCAAAACTCCCAGCTGTCAAAGCAGAGATTGAGAAACTTCGCACGGCAGGATTCATTTATCCTATTGCCTATACCACCTGGGTTTCAAACCCTGTTCCCGTTAACCAAAAACAAGGCACCCTTAGAGTATGCACTGACTTCCGAGATTTAAACTGCACCTGTCCCAAAGAAAATTTCCCCACGCCATTTATTGACTAGCTCATCGATGCATGTGCGGGGCATGAAGTCCTCTCGTTCATGGATGGTTTTTCCGGATACAATCAGATCCAAATCTGAAAGGAAGACCAGTACAAAACTGCCTTTACTACCCCATAGGGCACCTTTTCCTATCGCCTCATGCCTTTTGGCTTAAAAAATTCTGGTGCCACATTCCAGTGGGCCATGACCTATTGCTTTCATGATTTGGTCCATATCCTGCTCGTCTACCTTGATGACCTTACAGCTCATTCCCGAAAATGATCAGACCACCTTAACGACCTTCGACAAGCTTTTCTGCGTTGTCGCAAATATCAGATCTACTTGAACCCACACAAGTGTGTTTTTTGCGTTCCGACAGGCCAATTGTTGGGTTTCATTGTTTCCCGGAAAGGAATTACTGTTGATCCCCTGAAATTCCAAGCCATCTTAGACCTTCCCTCTCCTTGAACACTCTGGCAACTCCAAAGTCTACAAGGGCGATCCAATTTCCTTCGATGCTTCGTTCCTGATTACGCCACAACCATTCATGGTTTCTTGCACCTGCTCTGTACCCACATACCCTTTGTCTGGGACGAGCAAGCAAAAGCCGCATTCGAATCCCTCAAGAAAGCTCTCACACAAGCCCCCTTGATCTCCCCTCCAGATTTCTCTCAGGACTTCATCCTCTACGTCTCAGCATCTGAGCATGCTGTATCTGGAGTCTTGGTTCAAGAAGACACCTCACACCAAGAGCATGTCATTTACTACGTCATCCAGACCTTGTCCGGCCCACCCCTACGTTACCCATATGAGGAGAGACTAGCCCTAGCAATGGTATTTTCCGTCCAAAAATTGCGACACTACATTTTACTTAGTCATACCACAGTTGTCGCCGATTCTAACCCCATGGTATATCTCCTAAACCGGCGGCTCCTGCAAGGTCGTGTGGCTAAATGGGTCATTATCCTCCAGGAATATGACCTCATGTTCCAAACACCTAAGAGCACTAAATCCCTCACGCTTGCCCAGCTCATCACTGATCTCCCTTCCTTTCTCCCGGCCCCACCTATCTCCGATGAGTTACCCGACAATCACTTGTTCACTATCTCGTCCAATGACCCGTGGTACGGTGATGTCTTGTTATACCTGTGCATGCAGAAGTTCCGACCCACAGTCACTCGTAATGGACGTCGTCGTATCCGTCACCAGGCCTCTCGCTACCTCCTCCTAGGAGACGTCCTCTACCGACGAGGGGTCGACACAATTCTTCGTCGTTGCCTTACACACGAGGAAGCTGAACAGGTCCTTAATGATTGTCATAGTGGTGCCTGCGGCGGCCATTTCTTTGGGATGGACACTGCCCAAAAGGTTGTCCACGCCGGATACTTCTGGCCCACCCTTTTCACTGACTGCATCACTGCGGTCAAGCATTGCCATAACTGCCAACTTTTTGCCCCCAAGGCCCGGACACCACCTGCTCCATTACACCCAGTCGTCACCGTTGGTCCCTTTTGCAAGTGGGCCATTGACTTCATGGAGTGTAGACCCCCATCTGCGAATGGCCATAAGTACATCATTGTTGCCGTTGATTACTTCACCAAATGGGCGGAAGCCATGCCCACCTTCAACTGTACTGCTGACACTGCTGCCCGTTTCTTTTTCAACCATGTTATCACTCAATTTGGGGTCCCTAAACAGTTGGTCTCAGACCATGGATCACACTTTGAAGATTCCATTTGGCGCGAGTTATCCACCCTCCTCATGTTTGAACACCAATTTTCCTCTGCTTACTACCCTCAAGGGAACGGTCAAGTAGAAGCTGTTAACAAAATCCTGAAAACCATACTCCAACACACTGTTGACTGGCATAAGTCCAATTGGCACCATATGCTATTCCCTGCCTTATGGGCTTACCGTACCTCCACCAAGACCACCACTGGTTTTACCCCGTTTCATCTAGTTCACGGTGTTGAATCTGTCCTCCCCATCGAGTGTCAGATACCTGCCTTACATATCGCCATTGAGCTTCTCCCTGATACCTCCCCCCTTGAGCAACGTCTGCTATCCCTCAAACAAGCTGATGAAGATCGTCGTGCCACTCTCCAGAACATTGAAGCTGCCAAAAACCGATCCAAAGCAAGTTATGACAAACATGTTCACCCTCGAACTTTCCACGGAGGGTACCTCGTCCTCGCTTATGACCAAGCCCACGAGAAAACCGGTAAAGGAAAGTTTGAGTCCATGTGGCAAGGCCCTTACATTGTGAAGACTTGCCTCGGCAAGGGGGCATACATTTTAGCCGAATCTGAAGGCCACCTTTTACGCAACCCCCGTAATGGGTTGTATCTTAAACGTTTCTACCCATAGCTGAAATAGCGACCTCATTGGTCTGCATTGTACAGTTTTCTCTCTTTTTATTTTTCACCCTTTTTACCATAATCTCACAGTAATCATTTTTTGCATGCCCACAGATGGACCATCTTCCACCTTCTTACATTGGCTTCGTTGATGGAGCAAGCCGCTGGTCTCCCAACCTGGCTTCTGCAGCATGGGTCTTATATTCCCCTTCCAACGAACTGATTCACCTTGATGGAATATGTATAGGCGCCATGACCAATAACCAGGCGGAGTATGATGCTGTGACCAGTCTCTTGACTGCTGCCCTCCAGATGGGCATATGTCACCTTCATGTGTTCTTGGACTCCCAGCTACTTGTCTCCCAGATCAACAACTGCTACCAGGTGCATGATCCCTGCCTATTTAGAAAATTCCTGCATACAAAACAACTCAGCCGACATTTTGAATCCATCACATTCACACATGTCCCAAGAGCTCAAAACAGTGTCGCAGATCAAATGGCAAATAACATCCTAGATTGGCATATCAATCACACCATGTAGCACCTCCATCATGCATCATAGCATCTCATCCGAATATATAAAAACCCAAAAAGACTGCATTGCATTAACATTTGCATCCATGAACGTAAACCATAAAACCACATTTGCATCCATATGGGCATCCACGTGCAATACAAACATATAACACATCATAAAGCGCATCCACGTGCGTACAACTGAGACAACATCACAAAAAGGTGCATCCATGTGCATATATATATAATACATGTCACAGTGCTATACATGTCCTGAGTACCCCTGTACTCAGCTATACAAAAAATGTATGTACATCCCTAAAACCTCATAAAAATACATGCCATAGCTACAAAACTCGGGGAAGAGTCCCCTACACTCCCTAAGGAGAGTCATACCCTGCGTCACTGCCAGTATCTGCCGCCTCCGAATCCTCCCCTCGCTCCTCCTCCGGCAAATCCTCATCCCCCACGGGCTCCTGTGCCCGTGCCCTATCCGCCAAGAGTGCCACTCGGATTGCAATAGATCTGAAATCCCGGGGTGCCCTCCTGCACTCCTGAACCACGTCCGGATCAAGGTCTCGCCACCCCTCGTTGGTCACCCCCACCAGCAAACGGTCTAGTAGTGCCCATACAGACTCGAGCGTCCCCTCTGCATCTCGGCGCCGCACCTCCCCCCGCCCAGGCAGAGCTGGAACGGCCACAATCCCCCTCCGCGCCACATACCCTAGTGGCGGCCTCAGACCCACATCTGCAGATCACCCATTTGTTAGTAACAATATATCAATCAACCATCATATATAAAATTTGACAATGCAATTAAACCATACGTACCATCTGGTCCCCATGCCTGTCTCGGCGGCCGTGGTGCCTCTGGATCCCCGGTATAATCCATATCTCTGTATGGATATTCATCCAGCGTCAAAGGTAACTGGAGCCACTGAAGGTACAACTCCTGCGTGAAGTACTTACCAACATCACCACCACCACAGCGGCACATCATCTCACCCCACTGCACCATCCGCAGCTCCTGCACGCCTCCTGCTCTGACTGGCACCCGCGGTCGCAGTGTGGGTACCCTCTCCATAAAGAATGCACATAAAAACGAACCATAACAGAACCCCTTGCCAGATTCCTTCTCTGCGGTCAGCTGCCGCTGCACGCAGGTCAGGAACATCTGGCCCCATGCATAATAAGTACCAGCCAGTACATGCTCCACTAGCTGCATCTGACCCCCAGACACCTTCTCCGGTGACTGGGATCCTAAGACGCGCACCACGCATGTTGCCATGGCTCGCACTGCTGGCTCCTGTAGATCTCTCACCAAAAGTGCATTTCTATGCACCTGAGCCTCTGGACCACAGAACTGTTCCAACATGTCATCCATATCTATGTCCACGGATACCCGTGGCTATGTGTCTGACACCCTACCCAGATAGGGCAACCCCGTCAGGAAGTATACATCAGTTAGGGTGAGGTCCACCCTCTCACCCTGCACTCAGAAAGCCTGTATTTCTAGCTCCCAGAAACCAACCAGTCAGTTCAGCAGCAATGCTGCTGACCGCATCATAGGTACCTGGGAAAACTTTAGCAGTCCAAATAGCCCCAGCATCGATCGTACCCAGCGATCCTCTCAGACGATGACCATAATCTCATCTGGGATCTCCCGCTCCCTCCACAGCACCTGCGGCATCCCGTCAATCACACAAAGAAGACTCATAAGACTCATGTCAAACAAATAGTCCTTCCCCTTCCCCCACCAAAACCTGACTAGCGCGGTCCAAAACCGCGACTGTCAGGCCTAAACCCGCGGTTTTCGACCGCGGCTGTTTGGCCTACAGTCGCGGTCCCCGACTGCGGCTGTCAGGCCTACAGCCGCGGTCCCTAACTGCGGCTATCCAGCCGAAACTCGCAGTCCCCGACCGCGGCTGTCAGGCCTACAGTCGCGGTCCCTAACCGCGGCTGTCCGACCGAAACTCGTGGTCCCCGACCGCGGCTGTCAGGCCTACAGTCGCGGTTCCTAACCACGGCTGTCTGGCCAAAACCCGTGGTCCACCCATGTGGACCGCACAAACAGTACCCTAGGACCCACTACCCTCCCCCCGAACCCAATTACAAAGCAGGTATGAGTTTGACAGAATACCTGTATCTCCCGAATCCAAAAACGGCCGATCGGATCGTCTAGAAATGCCACCTCAGCTCTGGTCCACTCTAATAACGAGTCAAATTCAAATAGTACAAATGACACTTGTCATGTTGGGCCCACTTACTATTTATAGTCCATTGACTTCGTTCTTGTTTTGGCCATTCTGAACCCATACGGAGTCCGTTCTCCGAACCATTTCCACCATTGGAATCAGCATGACGAGACCATCACGATGGTCACCTCGTTGCATTATTTTTTCTACATCATTTTTGCATATTTTTTAGACACCGCTAGTCACCTCGATTTGCGTGCCACTTCGGCCGCTCTCCGTTTTTAACACTTTTTATATCGCCGGATTCATTTTTTCAAGCTCGTGATGATGCTTGAGATCATTTCTCGCTCTCACTTGGTATAATTTCAACAGTGTGTCCTGACATCTTCCTACCTCAATGTACGTGCCACATCGGCTGCCATCAGATTGTTCCACAATTTTTACATGAGCCATCCACTCCTGTCACACTGCAAATGTTCCATTATTTTACCACCATTCGTTCACCCCGCAAGGAGGACCACCAGTGTTCCCCCCCCACCCTCGTTCCTGGTCATCATAAATGTCCCTTGATTGAACGCTTCCTCCTTGCCTTACCATTCTATCAATTCAGAGTCTTCTTATTTACTTTCAGACTCCTTAAAATTGAAAGCAACCACGAGCATGCACTGTCCTAGGCTCGTAAAATCCACACGACAGTACCATTCCATTACTTCAGAGTCTTCTTATTTTCTTTCAGACTCCTTAAAATTGAAAGCAACCACGAGCATGAACTGTCCTGGGCTCGTAAAATCCACATGACAGTACCATTTCACTACTTCAGAGTCTTCTTATTGCTTTCAGACTCCTTAAAATTGAAAGCAACCATGAGCATGAACTGTCCTGGGCTCATACAAATCCACATGACAGTACCATTTTATATACACACTTCTTCTAGTTCCCTAACCCATGAAGAAGTCCACCCATGCCTCTTGGCTCTATGATCGATCCTCTCGGCAGCACCCCCAATTAGGTCGCCTTTGTTCAAAATATTCCGCAGTCGCCTGCCATTTTACCACAGCTTGAGTCTCCCTCAGCCCAGTCACCCTCCCAGATGCAATACAGCTATGATCCCCTTACCACCAGTCTGTTTCATATGCTGCCCGATCGTCCCCGCCATCATACTCTGAACAAAGGAAGTTTGAGTCCACCCACTCTACTTGCCCAGTTATTTACCCCAGTTTATCAACCCTGCCATCAGTACTATCACATTTCGGTTTTGCACCTCGCGCTCCTGTCAAGGAAACATCATTGCCTTGATAGTTGCAGGTCTCCCTCTATCGACGATAGCCCCTCTATTCCAGAGGATAGACCCAGAGGTCCCTGCATCTTGGACCCATCACCATCTATGGTGAGTGCCTACAGACCATTTTGGGAGGAGTCATCATTGCCTCTCCGAATGGTTGTTTCTCACATGCTCGACTTCAACACCTCAATCGCATCGTTGAGAATCGCGCAGGATGTATACCCCTTCCATTATGTGTCGAAGACCCCGGATTTCCCCCGACTCTAGCACATTGGTGAGTCACTTTGGAACGCCCAGCTATATGTTCCCATGGATGTCCGGGCTACGCTGGAAATTGTATTCGGAAGCCATCCAGTTCCATGCTTCCTTGAGTACCCAGTTCAGTTCCAGTTCAGTGTACCATTGCGAGTATGACCCTTGTCATTCTGATCCAGCAGCTCATCAGTTCCTTTGGTACCACATTCAGTAGCACTGCTGTCATTCCAGTGAAACAGTTGTTCAGCTCAGACATGGTCAGCCCAGCAGTATGTTCCAAATTTGTGTCCCTTCTGGACCCTTATGATATACACAGTGGTTTTCTATGTATCCTACAGGTCCTTCTTTTCAGGCCTCACAGTTACTTTTATGTATCTTGATACGAGCATGGATATGCCCGCCTTGTCCATTTATTGAGACTCTTCCTCATTCAACATTTGAGGCCATTTATATGTCAGGTCCCCATATTTTGGACCCCATTGTTATCACTATGTTATATCCTGATACGAGCATGGGAATGCCCGCCTCGTCCATATGATCAGATGATTCCTCATCCATTATTGAGGTTATGTACTTTTCAGTCCTTGCAGTTGGTTCGAGATCATTGTTCCGGGCTTCAGTTGGTTTCTTCTCTTCTCCACACCCCAGGAAAACCATGCATGAATTATGATGTCCATCGGCCATACGATGAGCTCCTGCCCTCGCACATTAGGGGGCAATCTGTTAACACCCAAAAAGTGTTCACTACCTCATCTACCCCATTACATGGCTCATTTGTCCATTTTCCTACCATATTTCCCTTAAGAACCCATAAAACCATTTAAAATGCCTCCAAAAGGCCAAAAAACCCCTTTTTCCTCCAAAAATATCCAAAATTCCTCTAAAAAAGCAAAATCCCCTTTTTCATGCACACGTTTAGATTTAGTGTTTATTCCTGTTTAGCATATTTAGTTTACATTTTATTGAACTGCTACTAAGGAATCCATTTTCCTTAGTAGGTGCTCATTCGCACAATCTAGGGGTAAAACCCTAGCTACACATCAATAGAGGATAAAGGGCATGTTTTACTAAAGGGAAAAAGTAGACAACTTTCAGGTTGGAGATTGGGTCCTAAAGTGGAATGATGTCATACAGGACAAGGGCAAACATGGAAAGTTTCATTCTTTGTGGATTGGCCCTTTTGTGATAGCTCAGATACATAAGAATAACACCTTCAAATTGCAAAATTTGGAAGAGGAAGATGTGTTTGATGGCCCAGTGAATGGGCAGTTTCTGAAACTTTACTTTATTTGAGGCTCTGCGGCTTTGTCATTGTAAAATAGTAGTCAGTAGGTTGTTTTTTATTATAGAATAAAATCCATGCCAAATGGAACAGTAAATGATAGTGTTAAGTTTTTAATTGTTTTCAGGGAAAGGCATTTTGGTCTGGGATTCTTGGGACCTAACCGGGAGGTTCCCATCCCCAAGTAGGAGGTAGATGTTATCTCCCAAAATAAATTTATTTTGACAGTATGAAGAATTTGATTTATGTAATGAAAGATCTGAGGATGCCTAACAAATTGAAGGTCTCTGTTTTTTATGTGGTTGAAAAATTTGGAAGTTTTAGCTTTTGGTGGCTTAGGCGAGGCTTGTAATAGCTCATTATCCACCGAAAAACTATGTTTCGATAGATAACGGTTGAACGCGGGATGAAGGTAAACCACCAAAAGTGGCCTGAGCAAGTAGAATTAAATTAACACTTTTGGTGGCTTAGGCGAGACTTCAAATGACTCATTAGCCACTGAAAAGTGTTGCTTTTGGCAGCTTAGGGATAAGACCAAGAAGGATTTTAACCATTGAAAGCAGGGAGCAAGTGATATTAGTAAAGGTGGTTTCGGTGGCTTAGGCAAGACTCGGAACAACTCATTAACCACCAAAAGGTGATGCTTTCGGTAGCTTATCAAACAATTCAACGCATATTTTAACCGCCAAAAGAAGGAAGATAAGCGTCGGGGAAAAAGTGCTTTCGGTGACTTAGGTGAAACCTCAAACATTTCATTAGCCACCAAAAGGATAGGTTTTCGGCAGTTAAATGGGTTTTTCGGCAAGGCCACTATCCACCGAAAGCAGGATTTCACCGCAAAGTTGGGATAATAGTTTCGGTGGCTTAGGCAAAAGGAACATTTCATTAGCCACTGAAATCTATCTTTATGGTAGTTTGTAGACAAATTCAGGAAGATTATTAACCACTGAAAAGACAAAAGAGGAAGATGGTTATAAAACAATCAAATCACACCCCCTCAGTAAGATGAACAATCAGTGGAGGGCATGACAAACCACCGAAATGACTTGAGCCTACATAACCACGTGTGTAAATAAGTTAAAGAGGTCGTTATAAAACTGGCAAAGGACTGATAGGATTGGCAACCCTCATTTTTCTTCCACCTATCAAAAAGAATAGTAGAAATCCCACCGAGTACCCATGCTGATGTGTGATATGATTGCTTGGGAAAGAAGATCGAGAGGATCAACTGCTGCCATCACCTTATGATCTCAGCATCCATCATGATAGCACAAACCTTCATAATCAGTGCCAAAGGACTCCAACACATTTCACTTTCAAGCTTATCATTCCTCACCACCAGGAAAACCATCTCTGAGGAAACATCCTACTAACACAATGTATACAGAACTGAGAATTATTTTGCCGGTACCCAGGAGAGGCACTCATCAAGATGAAGAAGGGAGGACTTGCTCTTAGGCAGGAGCTGGGAGATATAATTTATTTGGAAGCAAATCCAAAGGTCTGTAAACTCTTCCAAGAGGTTGTCTACTACAATTTTTGTGAAAGGATACAAGGCTCCCATCAACAGGTAGTTGAGGCATTTTCCCTCTCATTTGATGGTTCAAAGGCAGTTATAGGCAAGGAGGAATTTCACATAGATGAAACCCTAATCACTGAAGTAATTGAACTCCCTTGCACAGGATAAAAATGGTTCAAGACTACCATACCAAAATATGTAGAATTTAGGTCTTACCTAAAGCCTGAACATAGAGGAATGGTGTGGAAGAAGAGTGTGCCATCATCCTGGTTGGAAGAGAGGTGGAAACAACTGCTGAAGGACATTGTGGTTTACCTAACATGTGAAGGAAGATATAATAGAGCCATGATCTACCATTTCAAGATAATGAACCACTTCATAAGTAAAAGCCCACTCAATTTTCCCTTTTACTTACACAGAATTTTGGGAAAGATGGCACACCAAGTGAAATCCCATCCAACCAAGATTGTTGGCAGACTATCTCACCATGGCCTTATCCAACTGTTGATCCAAGAGTTGTTGAAAAGAAGGAATATGGAATGGCCTATTTTGGAACGGATTTGAGATAGGCCTTTAGCCAGAAGAGAAAGGGAAGTCTCCTGCCAAGAAGTCCAGCACACCAAGGAGTGGGACAAGAAGGAGGAGGGCCATACCCCTAATAGCAGTAGTAGAGAAACCTCCCTCCTCTTCCAAGGCCAAGAAGGTAAAAGGGAACTTGGACTTCAGTGAGAAGGGCTAGGAGGTTGAAACACACAAAGAGAATATTCTAAATCTACCCTACTCGGATTCTGAAGAGGAGCAAGAAGAAGGTGCAGACCTAGCTCTGCAAATTGTACCAGTGGTTGAAGAACTACCATCCCCCACACCAAAGGAGCAAGAGGAACCAACAGATAAGGATTCCTCCAGCAAGCCTAAAACTCAAAAGATCAACCAATTACTGAGGAAAATTTGCAAGATGGATATTTTTGAAAGGGAAATAAAGAAGAATAATGCTGCATTGACCATCAGGAACAAGCTGCTACATAATTCTTACCTGGAGCAAAGAGAAAGATATATTTTATTAAAGAGTCTAAATAAAAGGTACCTAAAGGACAATACTAGATTGTATAGGATGATTAGGCTCCAAATATTGCAGCTAAAGGAGGCCAAAGTAAACCCTGGAAACCACCCCACCTTAGAAACCCTAGATGAAGCTGCAGTTAGCCTTCAGCCTCCAGAAACCAGTCAGGCTACTGTTAACCCTCCTAGCATAGATCCTGCTGAAGAAGAAAGTTGAGCAGACAGCCATAAAAGAACATTTTTGGAAAAACCCTAATAAATTTTGAAAACAGGGCTTTTGGTGGCTTAGGTGGACACTGGGGCAGTTCATTAGCCATTGAAAGTGCCACTTTCAGTAGCTAACGATTCCGATAGTATGACCTCTTAACCACCGAAAATAGACAGAGGCTTAAAATCAAATTTTGGAATACAGGACCAGTTCTGGGAGAATATAGATGGCTTAGGGACATAGTCTAAAGATGAAGGGCACAGAGGAAAGCATCAGGAAAAGGTATGTTTCAGTTTTACTATGACACAACAGCACAAAAGGCCACCAACACCTAATTGTCAAGAGAAAACAGTGGCTTAACCAGCAGAGGGCTAGTAGTAGTAATTGTCAATAGTTACCTCAGTTATTTGAAGGTTCATACAATGAACTAATTCTTCAGTTAGTTAGACAAGTAGTTAATTAGGGTTTTTAAACCTAATTTGCAAAAAACTATTATTTTGTTTATTTTTGTAAAAAAATAATCCAAGTTTTCAGGATCTATATATTTTGTAAAGGCTATAAAGCCTAAGACTTATTTTATGAAAAGGGTTCAACTTCAGGGACTTATATACCTATACTATTGTCAGTTTCTCATTTTGCTCATGATTTACTATGAGCTCTTTGGTTATCATTCTATTGAGCTTCCATTTCTACCTTTCTGTGGTTATGCTTGAATGTGTATTTGGGTTACATTCAAGTTAATTAATGACTGATAATTGTCACCCTATTAGAATGTTGATGTGATTGTTGGCTATCATGGGCAGACCCGGTTTTACTGTGTTTAACTAACAACACCCCTAGCTCACTGGCCCTTTCGGTGACAGACCGCGAAGCGGCCTGGGGTCTCACCCGAAGTGATTCTAATGGGTTGGACAAGGACTCAAGCATCTTGGACCAGGTTCTGTGGCGTCCTACTTGTGACTCGCAGCTCTGCTAGCTGCGAAGTCTCTTTCTCTGCGCATTGCATGACCCTCCGCTTGCGTCGCACGATCTCCTCGTCTTGCAGCCCTTCTAGCCGCGATATCTCTCTCTTCCCGTCACACGGTTTCCTTTCCACGTCGCACAACTTCCATCGACTCACGATGACTCCAGCCTTATCGCATCTCTGCACACCAGTCAACATGTAACTTCTTCCCAATGCTAAGTCCTTAACCTACGGTATCACGCATCGCAGCTCCTCTGCTGATGCAGTATCGCCTCCCTGCGATCTCCTACTCCCATGGCTCAGCGCACTTAGCGTTGTTCGTGTCGACTTGCAGGACTCAACATGACAGGATATTTAACACTGCGACTAGTGACTATTTCAAGCAAAGCATAAATGAACTCGCATACAACATGCCAAAGACTTCAATTAATATCTATCCTTCTATATTATTGTGAACTGAATAACGCATTCATACATCAAACTGTAAGAAAAGTCTTATATACTAACTGTTAGATGGAACAAGTAAACACAGCACATAACAGAATCACATAACACTCGATTTTAACGTGGTTCACCTCCAGGATGGAAGTTACGTCCACAGAACTGTGTTTCTATTATAGCTCAGGGGAAGGTAAACACAGTTCTGCTGCACCGCATATGCAGCTTGAGATCCTCTCTCTTAGATCTTTTTTCTATCTCTATATTGTCTCTCTTACAATATCCTCTTCCCTCTCTGTCGATCCCTACGGATCATTACATGCATGCTCGATGAGCCAGCTACTGGTTATAGTAAGATACGACAGCTAATAAAGGAACCAGAGCTCAACTCTATTACAATACAAGGCAGCTGTGAACTAACAGACTCAATGGCTAACTAGCTAACTGGACGGCTTAAACTGCTCAAAATTCCAACCTACCAACCTTTTACAATACAAAATACATCCCTTTATAGGTGGCCCAAAGGTCTCGCCATTACAACACTGTGGGCATGTCCCAACAGTAACCCAAACCCTAACTAGTGACAGTCGACGTATCTGTACTTTGAGGTAGCCACTATCCGTCACACCACAGCTCTCTGCAGTATTCCATGCTTCCCGGCACTGACCATGGGTACTGTGCACCGCTTCCCTTTACCACAGCTTCCTGCAATCTTCCATGCTTCCCAGCGCTGACCATGGGTACCGGTGCTACTTCCCTTGCTATCCTTTGTCTTCAATGCCTCAGCCTTGTTGCTCCTTTTCCTTTATGAGGGTAGCTGAGCCCTCCTATCTTCCGCTGCTGCCTTCAATGCAGTGGGTGAGCTCTCTCATCTCGGCCGCTCAAGTACCGTCGTCTTCCTTGACTTCTCTATCTTAAAAGTCATGGTTTTTGGCTCTGCTCTGCAGCTGGAAACCTTCTACGGTGTCATAGCTCTATCTTGTCTATCCGCAAAAACTGTCTATCCGCCAAAACTGGCAGCTTCTTCTGTAGCTGCGGGACCCTGCTCCAATAGTCCCCTAACACTTACTTGTGGCTCGTCCCCGAGCCACTACCAGCGGGGTTCTCCTGCTGTAGCTTCTCCTTGGCTTCTTGTGAAGTCCGTTGCAACCTGTCGCAAATTCCTGGGACTTCCTTCTGCATCACTTCGACACATTCTCATGCCGATTCAAGCAAAGCTTGACTAATACTGGCGTCTTCTTTTGCGTCAGTTTCCTCTCTGGTGGTAGTGAAATCCTTCACTTTCTGCTCAACCATATGGACTAACTCAGTGATTTGCTCCTGGTAGGGTTGAATCAGGTCATTGATGTGTATCTCCTTTGTTCTTAATCGATGCGCCTCCTGCTGCAAGTTGTTCATCTCCTTTGTCTTCCTCATCTTCTGAAGAGCTGCTAAGTTCTTAATTTCTTCTTTCATTTCCACCGTGGTATTCTCTATCTGCTGAATATTTTGCTGGATTTCTACTTTCTCAAGCGGCTGATCCAAGTCCAACCATGTGTTTATCGCATCATTTAGTACTGATAGTGCATCGTCGATGCAAGACTACATTTGTGCAGAAACGAGTCGAAAGGCCTCAACTCTTGCTTGCTTGTCTGCCTGGGAAGTGTCTCGTGCATGAGCCTCTAGCTCCTCGATCTACGCTTGGTGGTATTCTTCCATCTTGGCCTTTGCTTCTTCCATCCTGGCTACTGTTTCCTCTAGAGCCTTTGCTCTATCTGCAACTCTTCTTACCTTCTACGGAAGAGGCAAGGCGAATTCAATATGGCATTGGGGTAACTCCAATGCGATGCTTTGTAGAACCTGAGAAAGGTCCTGTTCCCTTTCTTCAGTCGAATTGACGTAGTCGCTCTAGTTTGTGGTCATCTGATAGAGACTTTCCATGTTACGTTCCTCCTCCTCTGCTCGGATAGGTTCGATATATGTAGGACCCTGAAAGGGGTCCAACGGCGTGATGACCCAGATCTGCGTGTCCTCAAAGGTCATTTGTCTTCTCTTTAGGTCGATAACAGCCATATTAACGATCGCCCAATCAATGCCTAGTAGTGCTGGATACGGTCTACTATCGCCAATGATGTCTATAACTTCAAAGTCCGCGAAGCTGCAAACTCCATCAATGTCAACTGGTACCTGCGGTAACTGACCCAGAGGTGATACTCGCTGCTAATTAGCTAATCTCATATGGATAGGTGATCTGATTAACTTAGGGCTACCCATCTGTTCCCATGTCTGCTTAGTCAGAACATTCACGTCTGATCCTAGATCTAGGATCACTTCATCCATTTCAAACTCTCCAACCTACGTTGTGAGTCGCATCTCTCTTCCTGTTCTTGTATGTCCTGTAATATTATGAATAGCACACAGTGTACTACTCACAGAAGAGGATGTCTGATACTGATCTATGATGCGCTGAAGTTCTGTGATAGCTTTCTCATTTCTTACAAGTTTTAAACAACTCCGCAGGAAGGAATGTACACTTCTTGTCATCTTGTCCTCATCGCATCTTTCTGATGTGGTAGCCTGCGATGTCTGTACAAGGCTATCATCACAAGGTGCTTGCTACAGTACGTCCCTAGATAGTGGTACGTATGATTCTGATTGGGTAGGTTCATCAAAGAAAGCCTTAGCTTCCTGAAATGTCTGTTTGTTCTTCTACAGGTCGACTGGTGTTGCTTTACTAGGAGCTCTGCGCACCCACTCCTACCATGTATTCTTTTCCATCTCCTGTGATGTCCCACTGGTAGAAACACTACTATGAGTCACAATATTGACTCTTGGTTCTGGCTCTTTCTGCTCAGCAGCAATAAGCTGGATGTTCTGGTGTACTGCTGGCTTAGGTTCTCTGATCTTAGCCATTAAGGTAGGGCACTCCTCTATAGTATGATCATAATATTTGTACTAGTTACAAGTGGTAGTGGGGCTCTGAAAGTCCCTAGCATAGTGTCCTACAACTCCGCAGTTATAGCAAGTAACTGGTCCGTGACCACAGCCAAAACCTTCTCCTTGTGCAAATCCTCCTCCACGGCCTCATCCTCTGAATCCCCCTCCACGGCCACCATAAGCCAGATCAGGTTGTGGTCCTGCTGCTGGACCCTGTGTCTCTGACTGGACTCTGTACAATTCTTTCTTTGCTCCAACCATGAGATCATAGGCTCTGCAATCATGTTCATCATGGCCTACAGACTTGTAGAAGACGCAATATAATTTCTTAGGTGTCTGCGTGTACTTCTGAAGTAGAGGGCACTGGTGAGGTAGATGTCCTCGTGTTTTGCATATTTCGCACCACGGTCCGTGGGTCTGTGGTAAGGGGTTAGGAGCCCCTGTTTCTATATATTCTACAAAGACCGGGCAATTGTCTTTACTATGGCCTTGTGCTTTACATTTTACGCACCATATGTCTTATGCAACCTCTTTCCCTTTCTTAAGTTCATGCAACTGTAATGTGAGATTAGCCAACTGGTTTTGTAAGGTTTCCATGCCTGTACTGCTCTTAGCTAGAGGTGAAGCCTCTAGTTTCATTGCCATCTCCAACGTGTCATCCTATGTCTGGAGTTTCTGCTGCATTAACGGCAGTCTAATGTGAGGGAGCAGCGCTGCAATAAACCATTCCTTATGCTGCTCCGGTGCAAACTCAAAACTAACTTGGTCGATAAGGGATTTGAATTTTTGATCAAAGTTCCACACCGACTCTATAGGTAGCTGCTTGATGTCTTTGAGTTCTGTAATACACTGTGACTCATACTTAGGTTTCTTAAACTCTTTAATCATGGCAGTCTTGACCTGGGCAAGTGTCCTGGGTACTGTGGTATACTTTATGTACCATGTTAATGCTCGATCTCTTAGTGTGGTGACCAACTGTACAAGTTTAAGGTTATCACCAATGATTGTTTTAATGGTCCACATGGATTCACATAGAAACCAATGCTGCTCTGGGTCTTCTACCCCTATTCCCTTAAAGATAGGTAGCTTCATATCATCCCCCATTCTATTTCTACGTGGTGGATGTTGATTCACTATGTTACTACCACTCGACGGTGTAGGTGGAGGTGATGTAGCGGTGGTAGGTGTTGCCTGTGAGCTACTGGATGGAGTTCCTACAGGATTTTTCTGAGTCCCAGTCTGTTTCTGTGGGGTGTAAGGGTGGTAAGGGATACCCCCCTCTATTCCTTTTGTGGTACTATGACTCTGTTGTCTAGTACTATCTGAACTGTCTTCAAATATTGGATATTTGAAATCTAATTTATACTTCTTTCCACTTCGTGTTCTTCCAATGTCATCGAAATCACTTTCAAACTCTTGTGACATTACTATTTCTACTTATTCATCTGAAACTAGATCCATTGTTCTTTTTTCATGTAATAGCATCTTAATGGACAAGTTTAAATATCTTAGGTACTTACCACGATATCCTTTGAAGAAGTAGCGCTCAGCCTCGCTGAAGATTTTCGTCTGGTCAACTGCAAACTCTGTGACGAAGCCTCCTAGCACGCTCGCAAGCCAGAATTCCACTGCTCTCGTGAGGGGATTATCAAGGTTTTCCACGGTCTGAATCAGCTCTAGTGTCCAGGCAATGTCTCTTTTCTTTTTGAATAACCCTGTATCGGTCAACTTTGATAACCAGTCGTAAAGCTCATTTCCAAAGGTCGTAAAAAGATATGCGTGGATGTCTATAAGGACACGTTTCTGTAACCAGTCCTCTGTGTTTAGTTTAGGACTCCTGTTCTCTCATTCGACAAACTCTTTCAGGTTAGACCAAACCCACTCATTGAGTTCATCTCTCGTAGGGTGCCACTAGAACATTAGTGCTTAGTTTGTTCAAAATCGGCAATGGAACCATTTGTTATCTATCATGGGCAGACTCGGGTTTACTTTGTTTAACCAAAAACACCCCTAGCTCACTGGCCCTTTCAGCGACAGACCGCGAAACGGCCTGAAGTCTCACCCGAAGTGATTCTAATGGGTTGGCCAAGGACTCAAGCATCTTGGACCAGGTTCTATGGCGTCCTACTTGCGACTCGTAGCTCTGCTAGCCATGAAGTCTCTTTCTCTGCGCGTTGCGCGACCCTCCACTCATGTTGCACGATCTCCTTGTCTCGCAGCCCTTCTAGCTATGATATCTCTCTCTTCCCGTCGCACGGTTTCCTTTCCATGTCGCGCAACTTCCACCGACTCGCGATGACTCCATCCTTATCGCATCTCCATGCACCAGTCAACACGTAACTTCTTCCCAACACTAAGTCCTTAACCTACGGTATCGCGCATCGCAGCTCCTCTGCTGATGCGGTATCGCCTCCCTGCGATCTCCTACTCCCGCGGCTCAGCGCACTTAGCGTTGTTTGTGTCGACTTGCAGGACTCAACATGACAGGCTGTTTAACACTGCAACTAATGACTGTTTCAAGCAAAGCATAAATGAACCCTCATACAACATGCCAAAGACTTCAATTAATATCTATCCTTCTATATTACTGTGAACTAAATAACGCATTCATACATCAAACTGTAAGCAAAGTCTTATATACTAACTGTTAGATGCAACAAGTAAACACAACACATAAATCAATCACATAACACTCTATTTTAACGTGGTTCACCTCCAGGATGGAAGTTACGTCCACAGAACTGTGTTTCTATTATAGCTCAGGGGAAGGTAAACACAGTTCTGCTGCACTGCATATGCAGCTTGAGATCCTCTCTCTTAGATCTCTTTTCTATCTCTATATTGTCTCTCTTACAATATACTCTTCCCTTTCTGTCGATCCCTGTGGATCGTTACATGCATGCTCGATGAGCTAGCTACTGGTTACAATAAGATACTACAACTAATAACGGAACCAGAGCTCAACTCTATTACAATACAAGGTAGCTGTGAGCTAACAGAATCAATGGCTAACTAGCTAACTGGACAGCTTAAACTGCTCAAAATGCCAACCCGCCAACCTTTTACAATACAAAATACATCCCTTTATAGGCGGCCCGAAGGTCTCGCCATTACAACACTGTGGGCCTGTCCCAACAGTAACCCAAACCCTAACTAGTGACAGTCGGCGTATCTGTACCTTGAGGTAGCCGCTATCCATCACACCACATCTCTCTACAGTCTTCCATGCTTCCCGGCGCTGACCATGGGTACTGTGCACTGCTTCCCTTTACCACAGCTTCCTGCAGTCTTCCATGCTTCCTAGCACTGACCATGGGTACCGGCGCTACTTCCCTTGCTGTCCTTTGTCTTCAATGCCTCAGCCTCATTGCTCCTTTTCCTTTATGAGGGTAGCTGAGCCCTCCTGTCTTCTATCGCTGCCTTCAATGCAGTGGATGAGCTCTCTCATCTCAGCTGCTCAAGTACCATCGTCTTCCTTGACTTCTCTATCTTAAAATTCATGGTTTCTGGCTCTGCTCTGTAGCTGGAAAGCTTCTATGGCGTTGTAGCTCTATCTTGTCTATCCACCAAAACTGTCTGTCCACCAAAACTGGTAGCTTCTTCTGTAGTTGCAGGACCCTGCTCCAACAGTGATTTGAAATATAAGTACCATCCTTGTGATGATTTAGCCATTTATATGCATCTGTTTTGTGTGTAAATATGCCAGCCTGATGAGTTCTCCATCCCTACACCTTATTGTCAACTTCTGAATAGTGGTAACTAAATCCTTCTACCTGATTGCGTTTCATGCATGTCTTGAGAGTGGAAGGTCATATAGGTCACCTGACTTGATCCATATTATAAAACCCCCAAAACATTGTAAGTTACCAGGAATCCTTGATTTGCAACCTAGAGGAGTTTCCTAGAGTGATAACAACCTTGAAACATAAAGAAACTGGAGAAGCCATAGAAGGATAAGGAACCTTGGTAGAAGGTCCTAAGGACCCTGTTCATAAGGAAGTTCAAGAGGATCAACCATTGGAAACCCCTATCCCTCCACTAGTTTTAAATCTAATTAACATAACTTTTTCACTAGTAGGAGATCCGAATTTTGTTGAATTTGTTGATCTTGCTCAAGTAAAATCTCTCTTTAGAATCTCAGTAGATCTAGTTATTTCACAAATTGAAACTTCTACAATAGAACCTTCTATCCCTCTAGGATTCAATAAAAACACGGTTGATCAAAGGAAGATATCTCCCAAAAAAGAACATTGAGACACCCCATTGTCACCTCGAAAGGAGCCTCCTAGGTATATTTAAGTTAAGAATCCATATTATATGGAGATGTGGGGATAAGACAAATACCATGATGAAGTTTGGAATGAAGAAGGAGAATTCCAAAATCGAACTGGGGCTACCTTTGGGTTCCCTATCTTAGATACAATGCAGGATTTAACCATGAGAAACATCCCTCCTTCCTCCTTTCCTACTTTCTATGGAAAAAGTAATAAGGACCCGAACACATTCCTATTCAAGTTCGATATACTTTGTAGGACTTACAATTATCTACAAGACGCTCACAAACTAAAACGCTTTCCCGCTACAGTCAAGGATTCCGCCTTGAGATGGTTCATGGGATTGGGAGAATCCACTATCAAGACTTGGGATGACATGAAAACCTCATTCCTATGAAAATATCGAGAATACTGCAAACCTAAGGAATATTGACATGATATATTCAAGATACAACAACTTGAAGATGAGAGCCTGGAGGATTATCTCAAGAGGTTTATTTATACATTACATAAGTCTAAATATAATGACCTCCGAGAAGATGCAGTACGTACACTTTTCCTTAAGGGTATCTCTGTGGACTTGTTAGAAAGTCTTAATCTCATGGAAGCTGGCGATATTTCTCATAAAAATTTTGCATTGATTGGTGAGATGTGTAAAAATTATTGTAGGAGTAGGGGGAAAGTTGCAAAAAAAATTTGAGAACCTTTTAGTAGAAATATAAGAGGAAATGTTCCTAGTTCAAGCGGAGTTACAAGAGTAGAGTTAGGAAACCTGTTGGAGAATTTTAAGACTGATATCTTAGGAGCAATGGGTTCTCAACTAGATGCCTTACAAGCCAAGAAGAGGCAGGATGAAGAACGAGCAGCAATGAGTATCTTTTGTCCAAGATCTAGAACTAAAAATCCCCAAAGGGAATTTCCATTAAACAACATCTATGTATGTCACATCTGTATAGAAGAGCATCCAACAGATAATTGCCCATCCTTGCCTCGATTGCAAGACATATATAATAGTGGGGATGTAGCTGAAACATCTAGGAGACCTCCTTGGAAACCTAGAGACCAACTAGCATATCCAAACTTTCCACCACAACCTCCACTCTATTATCCTCCATATTAACCACCTCAACAATGGAACAATTCAAGCTGGCAGAATTGGCCACCTCATTATCCTCCTCCTCAATTTCCACAATAGCAATATTTGTCACAAGGATGGAGAGGACAACCATATCCTCAGTCACAACCTGTTCCTGCACCTAATTATACTTATCCTCAGAATCAAACAAATTTCCAGCAAATGCTATATGTATTTGTACCTCCAATTCCTTTTATCACACAACAACCTCATCACTTTCAGAAAACAAATCCCCCTCAACTGACATTATTACCTGCACAGCCGGTACCTAACCCTAATTATAAACCAAATCAATATTTTAACAACATTGAGTTGCAAACTCTTCCCTCATACCTTATTTTGACTGTACCTATACATGAAATTCAATTACGATCGGGAAGAGTTGTGAATAATAAATCCAAGTCATCAATCTTCATTCAGGAATCAAACGAAGAAGAAGAAGAAGAGTCAAGTGAACCCATAAATGATGCTATTTTGGAGGATGTAAACATTCCAAAGGTTCCAATAGATGCGCATCCTCCACAAGAAACTATTCAGGAGAAAAGAATTCCTCCATTTCCAGAAATATTAATAATAGAAAGACGTCCTGCTTCCTCACACACCGTTTGGGATTTTCCATCGTAGTTCCTCACGCAGGGAGCAAGAGGGTGCCGATTTGGCCATTAGTGTTCTAGGCTGGAGGTGTGTATTTTTCCCTACAGATGTGGTTTGTGTGTATGTTCTTTCTCAGGCACGAGTTGAGGGTTTGTTTACTTCCTCCATTACCGACTGTGTAAAGTCCCCATTACTTCACTAATTAAGACTGAGGGTTGTTGTTTCCCCACGTTTTGTGGGCCATGTTTGCTGTTACGTTTGGGTTGATGTCGGTTTTTATGGAGTCATTTTGGCCACGATAGGGCCAAGAATTACTCGGGAATTGATTTCCCCTACCCAAGATGTGAATAGCTTGTTTGAATGCATGTATGCAGTGGTTGGTCTTCGGACTTTGTTGGAGTGGGGATGAGGGATTGATTTGCTTAAGAAACCTGGTGCATTTGGGAACAACACAGATAGAGCTAGAGGGCTGGCCTTCTTCTCCACAACCCCTGAATAACACTGGAAGGGAGGTCAAGGCCTAAGGGACTGTGTAGCAGAGAAGGGGCTGATCTCCTTGTGTTGGGTGTGTGTGGGTGTTCTAGAAGCCATGCTAGTTCTATTGTAGAGGTCCTTAGCACTGTAATGAGCTCACCAGCTTAGAAATTATCCTTTCCCAACTCCTTGATGGCCCGATAAACCCAACTATGCTGGCTTGGCTGATCTATTGTTTTGTTTATCCTTGGCTATGTGTAAGCCTAATTGTTCCTTATTCCTTGGGGAATCATGCCCAGATTGGGGGTGGCAACGTTGTTGAGATATTAAGGAGCACACTGACCTATGGTTGGGTGGAATGTTGCAGCGACGTAGCTGGTTATGGGACAAATTCTCTATAAGAAGTATTCTCATCTATTTTACCTCTGCATTTATATTTATTGTTTAATGAATGATGATGAACATGTTGAATGCTTGAATGAATGTATGTTTTCTTCCATTGTGTATGTAAATGATTTATGTATCTATGCATGTTCTAGTTCAAATCATTTTATTCAATTTTTATGTATCTTCATATTCATGGGGCTAGTTTCCCAAATGTTTAATGACACCGTAGCGTCCTCTTCGTCGGTCGGAGGGTCGGGGATGTTACATTTTTAAGGTCGAAAGGAATCTTTCGATATGCAAAGGTACCCCAAGGCCAAATAAATGCAGTTTTATGTTGGTCCTCGTGTTTGATCTATTTCTAATTGTATCCGAAAAATCTATCCATAAAGTAAAATACCTCGCTTCCCACATACTCATCCAATATTTGATCAATAAATGGTGTGGGAAAATTATCCTTAGGACAGGCACAATTCAAGTCACAGAAATCGGTGCATATACGGATCACTTCCTGCTTCTTATAAACTAGAACAAGGTTTGAAACCCACTCTGTCAAGGGAATGGGATAGATAAAACCAGCATTTAACAGCTTTTCTATCTCATCCTTAATTGCCGGTGGTTTTCTAGGATTCACCGCACACAAGTGTTGTCGAATAGGCTTAGCGTTGGGATAAGTTTTAATTTCATGTTCAACAATGCAAGGGTTGATAGCTGGCATTTCTTCATATGACCAAGCAAATATATCACGAAACTCTTTGAACATCTCGATATACTCCTAAATATCAGCAAGGGAACATTCTTCCCCAATATAGACATTCTCAATATTGCCAGGATTGTGAGAGATATTGATAGGGATGGTAGGAGATATATTCACCATGTTTCCATTAGTCATCAGACCAGGAGAGCATAATGGAACCATGGGACTACTAATTCTCTCACTAAGAATCTCCCTAAAGTCTTCACACTCCAAATGGTCAAGCTTGGGAAGAAAATAAGATCTATGATGTAACTCTTCCCAAGGTGGCTCAACCCTAGACATGACCTCAACAATAGCTTCATCTAATGGAAAAACACTATCAAGGCAATCATGTGTGTGAGAAGACTTAACTGCCCATGCAGGCAGCACATATGAGGACCCCTCCTCCGTCTGCGAAGAAGAAGGACTAGGCTCTGTAACACATTCAAGATTTGCTTGATATGCTATCATTGCTGTAGGTAACGGCACATCCGTTTTGATAGGCTTACTCAAAGGACTCAGTGTAGGAAGGATCCAATGATCTTCCATATGGGTAGTGAAAAAATACACTGATCTCAATGAAGACGAAGCCCCACCAGATCTAGACCCAATCATAAGAAGGGGTGTAGGACAACCAAATTTTCCCATAAGGGATGGATACATGCCAACACCCACACTCCCAGTTTCCAGTTGAGAATGATCAATAATTAGGATAGAAGCTCCCGATGATGTAGTAACACTCAGATTTTTGAATGATGTCTGATCAATCATAACAATCATCCCATTAAATGGAAAGCATACAACTTGAAATAGAGAAGAAGCTACGTCTTGCATACTATACATCCAATTCCTACCTAGTTACAGATTGTAATCAAGGGGCGCATCAACCACCTCGACCTTGATCGCGACGGTCTTCCCTCCCAAATGGACCTTAAGAGAAGGAAGAATTCCATGCAGGTGAAATGATCTACCATTAAAAGCAGTCAACATGGTAATGGATTTAGATAACTCGAGGGAACCCAAACTCTTCCAACATGACAAAGATATCATGGAAGCAGCAACGCCTTCGTCAATCACACTGCGTTAGACGGCCATGTTAAGACATTCTACATGAATCAAGAGATACACATAGTAAGTCAAGTGAGGTTGTAGTCTCACGGTTTCAAATTTGATGACGAAGGAAGAGTTATCATCATTAACACCAGTAGCAGAAAGAAAATCCTTCCTTTGTGAAGGACAGCTCTGAAGTACTTCAAGTGCAGACATCGCACACAAGGAGTGTGGCCCAAATCCTCGACAATAGAATAGTTCTGGGTGGCTCAGGCATTAGGATTGTGTCCTGAATGCTTTAGGACTCCCTTAGGAATGTGAGGTGTGACTTCAGGTTTATCCACATGGTTTTTAATACATAAAGGACTCCCGGGTGGAGCAAGTTCCTTTCCAAGATCTGGTTGCGACGAACCATAGCGTTTTGCACAAGTCACAACCTTAGTAGCACGCACCATATTGATGCAACCATGACCACTACTGACTTTCGATGGATCTTGATCTCCACTGGACTGATCATGGGTCCTTGAGTTCATGTTTTGATTATGGGGTAAAGGGTTGGTCAGCACATTGGGCACTGCGTTGTGAACCTCGAGGCGTCTTCCATATGAGGGCACAAGTGAGTGAGGTGGTCATCCTTACACAACTTGCAAGGAAAATTAAACTTACATTTAGACTGCTTGTCCCCCCCAGCATTGCAGGAATTCTTGTCATTAAAATTGGAATTTTCATTCCTATTCCCTAGTAGAGTTGCCAATTCTGTTACGGAGAGACATTCCTATGGCTTGGGGTACCACAACAGATAGATTAACTCCAGAAATCAAGCATTCCCTCTATGCAAGAGAAACCAAAGATCTAACACTAAAGGATCTTGATTTGTACCTTATTCTAGATGGTTGATGTAGATCCCTGTTGAGCTTTCCCACTCTCGCTTGTATCGGCAATTTGCTTCCTCAACATTCAGTAAACAAGATAAGCATGCTATATATAATTGTGTTATACCTACTCTATTATATATAATCAATAACATATAAGCATTTAAAAGCATCCATGGATCAAATACTCATTTAAATACACATTATTGGACAGGAAAAGATATTTTGATTGATATAAAACAGAGATTACAATAGTGACAACCTCTGTTGGCATGTCTGCGAATCAGAGAAACTGAGTCCCCCACTTGGTCCTCCACCACTTCAATCCTCCATCTCTCGATAGCAATCTCACAAGAAAAAGGAAATCTTGGGAAGAACACAAAGTGCTCCAAGGGACAAAGGGATGCAGACTCAAGTATAAGCTCCGGCAACAATGGACTATAGTTTTCTTGCTCTTCAATTCCTCCTTCTTTCAATGTATCCAAAGGGTTGCTTATATACCTCTTCAATGGGGTAATGGAAGGTCAAATCTGAGTGATCTCAAGGCATATGGAAGGCCAAGAAACAAGTTTTTTGGATCCACATCAAGGAAAACTCCAAAATAATTTGGCCTTTTGCACACATCCCGATGTACGCAGGTTTAAGGGTAAAATTCACGTATATACACGAGAAAGGGATTAAAAGTCATGTATGGCAATTATTGCATGTTTTTAGGGATGATATTGGAAACATCAAAGGTACAAAAATGGTCCATGGGGTCTAAAGAGTCTATAGAGGGACATGGAATGCCATAAAGGTGTGATCCACCATGTGTGGTAAAATCAGTTGTAACACTTTGAACTGATCAGATCGTACGCAAGACCTCCTTTTTCTGTCACAGATGGACCTTCTTGTAACTCTTACTGGGCAGAAACATTTTCAGCCTTTCGATCAGAATGCCTTCGATATTTACCATCCATGTGTAAAGGAGGGATAACTTTTGCATATCCCTAAGATAGTTTGTCCCATGCATGTCTCATTAGCAGACAAATCGTCCACCGTAGGTCTTTATTTGTCAATATCTGCACCGTTGAATATTACCTCCCTTTAACCCATTTCGCGGATCTCGGGACCAAGATTTCCATGAGCGCTTTGATCAGGAGAAATCAATCTCACCCATTCATCTATCTTCTATCAATCCTAGCCCTCGAAACCTGTAGCCACTTTAGCATCATTTCATTAAAATGCAAAGGCAATTTGGGTCACACCTATGGTATTCATGAAAATCATTTTGTTCATTGACCTTGTTCATCTCTAGATCGCCACCGTAGATGCACTATCCTCTTTAACGCAGTTCTCTACCACCCTGTGACTGGAATTTTTCTTGCATTTTTAGGCTGTGATTGCTCTGTCTTAGATTTTTTATCATCTTATGCAGAGCGAAAAACAATGCTAACATACCCTAACCCTAGGGATTCCAAATTTTCTCATCTAGTGATTTACATAGGAAGATGCCAAAAATTCTATAAAAGAAAAAATTTCAAGTGGGCACTACCATGATGGAAACATATTCTCCCCATGCCTTAGGCTCTTCAGCAATGGTTTTGTACTTTATTGGCTCTAGTACCTGCATGGTCACTTCAAGTATTTACATTTTTGTCTCTATGTGTGTCACTTCTCCTGTTGCAACCCTACACATGTCTTCTAAGAGGTAAGCATTGACAGAAGCCTTCCCAGCCAAGTAGTTAATATCTTCTTCATTCAAAGCTTCTACTTTTTTGATGTATTATATGTCTTCTTGTAATCTATCCTACAAATGTGCCATATGTTGGTCTTTTCCTGGAAGTTCCGTTATCTTTGGAACCAAAGGAATCTAGAACTTTTCATGGACTTGATGTAACTTCTTATAAAAGTCCTCACATTTTTCATGGTTTTGGAAATCTCACTCCTTAACCTCCGGGAGGCTTTCCTACAAAACTCTGGAAGTGCCATTTCTGATTTTATGCCTCTGTTGTCTTTTGGGGTAGATGTTTAGGAAAATTTGAATTAGCTTCCATCTAGGTCAACTTGATTTTAACCTTTTCTGCGACCTACATAAGTCCTTTTCTAAAATTATGCGATTCTACCGCAATCACCCTTAGTCTTCTCATCATCAACCTTACTTTGTAGATATCACTTGAGAGAGTCACTTGAGCCTGATGTATATGTTTTCAAAATTTGCAAGCTTGATCACGGAAAGGAGTGATGTCTTTCCTTTTCTCGTCAACTAGCATCAGTTGATTCTCCATATATTCCTTTTTCTTTACCAACTCTTCAACCTGTTGGCTTGTCGTGGACACTCTTGACTCCAATTGAGATATTTGAGCTTCGAAGTCATTTTATTCTCCCTCCATGATTAGTAATTGTAGATTTATTGCATCCTTTTCTATCTCCATAACCTGGTATTCATTTAGTAGTCTTTATTTTTCGGAGAGAATGGAATAATGCTTCCTTTCTAACTCTATTCCTTCTCCTCATAATTTTACTAGATTATCCTTCATCTTGAGCATATTTTCTTTGTTACGCTCTACATCACACATCAACCTATCAACATTGTCAACATTGGACTGTGCAGTTGATATGTTCACTAAGGCTAGGAATTTTGGGTCCTTATGGGTGCTCTCCATTATAGTATTTTCGGTGATGGTGACTACGTCAGCTTGCGTGCCCATATTCAATATTTTTTCTGACCTCCTTGTGATGGTCTTCCTATCCTTTTCAAAGATGATAGTATCTAGGCGAGCTATAGTGTGTTGCTTCAATGGGGTAAATGTGGTGAACCCGAGCTTCCCAAAAGGAATATGACCACCAATTATTGTTTCTCTTGATGACCCAAGAGGGCCTTGGTCCATTGAGTCATTCCAGGCTGCCTCTTGGTCTAGATCCTCCCTGATCATGTCTTCCTCTTCCTTTCTTTTAAGTTCTTTCTCTACCTCCTCGCCTTCTTTTCATTCTCTCTCTTTATTTTCTTTCCTTGTCCTTTCCTCTTCCTATTGCCTTAGGGATTCTTCTGCTTGCCTCTTCTTGACTTATTCTTTTAGTTTTTTCTCAATCTATTCCTATTGCAATGTTAATGCTTCTTCTTTCTATTTTTTTAGCTTCATCTCCATTGTATTTCTACTATTGGTTCTCCCACTGGTACCGCGTTTCTTAGAAAAACACTTACTTAACTCGATCAAATTATTAGCCCTTCTGAATACTTCTTCGTCTCTGTTGAAGAAGTTTGAATATTCATAGTGTATTTTCACGGCCACACAATGCTCAACAACCTTTCCTCTACTATCATCCCTTTCAAAAAAAAAATCTTCGAAATGAAAAGTTTCCAACTCCTTTACAAAGTCATCAACTCCTTTTACCTTGGAGAATTTATATCCTCCGATGCAAAAAGGAAATTGGTGAAAAGTTGCTTTCTTCATTTCATGTAGAAAACTGCAAACCTCATTTAAGAATACTTTCCTAAAATACTCATTGTGGTCTACAAATTTTGTGGCATATATTGGAAGAAGGGACAGAGCTCTGGAACATCCATACATCCTAACGTAGGTGCCCTTCTGTGGAAAGTAGTAATCTCCATACTCTCTTATGACTTCCATCGCATTCTTGGATAAGTAGTTTGGTTCCTTTAGGAATATTATCTCATAAAGAGGTATAATAAACTCTTCACATATAATCTTGTAATATCCTGCGTATTTATGACCTCATAGAATATGGTAGACCACATAGACTGGAACCTCGGTCTTGTTCCAGATGCACACTAGCTTACTAAACGGATGTCTACTCAAAATGCAGTCAATAAGATAAGATGACATGTATAAATCAGCCCTCTTCTGGATCAAACCTACCATGTGACCGCTACATAGGATGACAGGTTGTCTGATATAATATCCCCCAATTAAAAATCATTCCTTCAAAGGATACATAGTAGATGAGAGGAACCCAATTTAGTTTGTAAATGGTTCCATCAACTCGGCCAAAAATTATGTTCAACATTAAGGCTATGATTTTGAATGGTATCCTCAGTCTCTTAGAGTCGTACTCCCCACTTTCCTTCTGCCACAACTATTTCCTTGGTACCACCATATTCTTTGCATACTCCAAGGGATCAATGTTTATCCCTTTGATCCAATCCTCGTTCATCATGACTTGTGATGGAGGTAACTTTTAAGCCATTGTTATGTAGGTTGGATTAAATGAAGCAAAGGCCTCCCCTTTGATGTTAGAAATAATCCTCAAACAGGAATCTGTTTGAGGTAGAATCCACCCCAAGAACTTCTAAATGGGGAAAAAGATCTGAGCACATGGCAGCTTTAGTAATTCCTGACCTTCTTATGTTTTGATATATAATCATCTCCTCGAGACCTGCGTTTGGGATGTCTTGGTCTCTAATCATCTGATAAAGTTCTCCCCATTTGAATTTGGGAGTGATTCTTGTGATTTCCTTCATGTCTTTGAATTTAGTTTATGTCCTGGTGCCTGAGATGATTTCTACATATGAGTCTGCCCCACTTTCCTTTTCTTTCTTATTTCTACCTTTATTAGTCATTGTGTAACTTCTTTGTTTCAAAGTCTGTTTTCACACTATTCTTAGTGAGGAAATCTCACTTGCAGAAAATAGAACCTTTCATATATGGATAAGAGCATGATGAGAAGTGACTTGAACTAGTAATACCACAATTGATTTAAATAACCAAGGAGATCAATACCAAGAAAAATGCATCATTGTATGAAGATGTAGAAAATTATATAAGTAATGTCATTATAGTCCTGTCTAATGAATTATTCTAATCCTGACCTACCATTCTTACCTTTGAAATAAGACCACTGGTAATAAACATTCTATCAGTTTTCTTACTCACCCAACTTCCAAAACAAGTGGTGGTATGCAAACTTTGTGGAGTGTGAACTAAACATAATGACTCTTAAATATGATGGATCTGAAAAGGGAAATGAAACCGAGACCTGGCATTGAGATGGAAGGAAAAACATGTTATTTATGTAGTGGATTTGTTTTCAACCATGGGATCCAAAGTCTGGTAAAAGGTGGCTTGAAGATGAAGGAAAAAACTCTCTCCATGCAGGTGACTTCTGGTTTGCGGCTAAAATCCCCTAGAAAAACTTCTCCTTTCTCCTTACCACTGTTTTCCACCCATACATATTGGAAAAGGTTTAGTGGAAAAATGCATGATAACAATATGAGGCTTGAATCCAGCAATCTGAGAAATAGTTTGAAAACGCAACCTCTCACCGTAAGTTCAAAAATGTTTTCCCTTCCAACTTTTAAAAACGTTTCTCAAAATAAACTAGTAAAACGTGACCTTGATAAAAACTGCAATAGGGAGTAAACATGAGAATTTGCAAAACACAGCTTCCTTTTGGACAAGAAAAAAAATCAAAATTTACTTCAAAATGGTTCTCATCAAGGTTAATTTTAGACTTGCAATGACTGAAGTGAATTCAGAAAACATTTTCAGGCTTAACCTTTCACCTAAGAAATATAAATGAATAATTGGTTTCCCTATGAGTTATTTTAACTAAGTGTCTTGAGGAAAGAAGCAAATCCATTAGAAACATCTCAGGGAAAGATGGACTGAAAATACATAAAGGGTGTAATGTTCCCAAGTAACCAGTTTAAAACGACCCAGTTCCCTAAAAGTACTCACTCTATCACAACCGGAAGTGCAACGTGTCATTTCCATAGCATACCCCAGGGAATTCATGCCTAAAAATACCCAAATGAAGGTGCATTCTACGTACAAATACATGGACTGTGCATATCGAGCATAAAACCTACAATTTTACCAAAGTAACGACATTACAGGCATACGTATAGGGAGGATATATGCAGATAGGGAAAGGTGCAAATAACCCTAATTGGATTTGAAAAAAACGACGATACATCCACCATGTTACCCCCACATATAAAAGTTTCAACTTTAGAAAACCAAAGAGTTCAAGACATAAGGTGCTAGCCTGTCGAGCATTCAATGGCCATGGACTGTGACTGGGTATACAGGCTGCAAAATTTCCTTCAGCGATTGGTTGTTGTGGTCAAACAACGTTTTGTAAAAACTAACAAAAAAACATGACCGTTGTTGGCTCATAATTATCCATAAATTATCCATAAATGCAGTTGTTGGCTCATAAATACGGTGGCTAGAAATTTAAATGTGGTGGTTCATGAAAACATCATTTGGTGCAAAAATATTGTTGAGCATTGGGAATAAAATAGTGATGTCGACATTGTCGATGACACTCTTTGAGTTCCTCCGATTATATCAATGAAATTATAAAGTTTTCACTTGTGACTACGAGCGTTTCAGCGATAATTATCAAGTTTTTTTACTATGTTGGAGATGACTTGCCGAGTTCCTTCAATGGTTTCCAACCTTCTCAACATATATTTCCAAGCTGACCCGAAAACTCGACATTCGTTATTATCAGCAACAATCGCCAAGCTCCTCCGACCGCTTCGAGGACACTTCGTGAGTTTCATACGACAGTTTAGGGGAAATTTCCCTAGTTCCTTTCGACCGTTTTGGTGGATATTTCCAAGTTCCTCTGAAACAACACAAAAATTAACTTAAAAATGATTCTACCGACCATTTTGGATCAACTGGTCGAGTTCCTCCAATACATCGGAGCAACTGGCCAAGTTTCTCTGATATGTCGAAGAAAATATGTGAGTTTTACTTGTCCCAGAAAACCTCTTTTTCTCAATCCTTTGGAGAAAACTAAGTGTGCAAGATGGAATTCTTTGAGTTATAAAACTAGTCTAAGTATGCTTTCAAACAAAATAGAAGGAGGGGCCCTAAAATACAAAAAAAAATGGGGAGGCATTTGCAAAAACAACGGGATGTTACCTTATATAGACCAATTATTGGTTCACTAATGTGCTTGATTAATATGAGGCTAGATAAATGTTTTGGTGTAAACACCCTAAGTTAGTATATGGTGGAACCAAAACATGTTCACTTAGTGGTAGTAAAATATGTGATGAGTTACCTGAAGGGTACGTTGGGTTACGGTATCGTATATGCAACATATGGTGAGATCATATTAAATGGATTTACATATTCTCATTTGGCAGGAATTTTTGAAGATAGAAAGAGCACTTCAAGATGTTGTTTAGGTTTGGGATTAGGTATGATATCATGGTTCAGTAAAAATAAGTCCACTATTTCACTTAGCATGACAAAGGATGAATACATTGCAGCATGTTTAGCCTGTAGCGAAGTAGTATGGCTTCATAAGATGTGTTGATGTATTTGTAACTTCAGAATGTATTCACCGGTATATATTATGTATTATACCCCAATGTTTCTATCAGGAAGTATCTATAATATAAACAAGTCATGTAAAGTCATTGAGGTTAACCCTCCATTGTATTTTGGGGAAATACTCTCCACATTTGAGTCAAGGTTAACGCTCCTTGTTGATTGGAGGGCAAAGTCCCCATAGTTGTGGGGCACTAGGGTTATTAGACTCTCCTAGAGAAGTCGGACCTGGTAATTAATTGTTAAGTGAGTCCAACTTGTTGGAGTGGACATTAAGTGAATGAAATAATATAAATAGAGAGTGAGCCTCTCTATTTATCATACACACTCACTCACTGGGGTGCATGAGTGAGAGAGGAGAAGCTCTCTAAAGTGAGAGAGAAAACAAATGTTGGACATCATATTTTCTATCTTTGAATTTTAATGCTGCCATTGGTGCTCATTCTATCTCTGAGGAAGTTGCGGGGTTTTCTCCTTTATGGTTTCCTCGAGGAAAATTCTTTGTGTCTCTTGTCTCTTGTGATTTTTGTTGTGCATGTTATTCTCTCAGATAAGATCCTAGATCATATTTCTTAAATGATAAAAATATAACATGGTATCAGAGCTAACCTAATAAGAAGACACTGTGTAGCTATAGAAGCTAGGTATTCTTACTTTTTGGGTCTCTCTCCACAATCCATCAGCAAAAGGAGGCTAGGCTAACTCTCCATTTAAGGGTATTTTTAGTTTTTGGTGCAGGAAATTAGGGATTTTTATAGAAGAGGAATTTTTGAGTGAGCACAGCATAGGATTACTCTCCTCATCAAAATCAAATTTTAGAGACCTGGGTCGATATTTTTGGTTGGGTTAAACTACGAGAAAGTCAAACCCTAGTTTGACCCCGGGCCTGAAAAACCCTAAAATACTAAAACTCGTAAGTTTGGTACATTCGCTATATATCACGATTAAAGAATTATTAGGGGCTAAAACCTTCACAAGATGAATATAAAATACTAATGTACCCTATGTAAAAATTGCAGCCTCATATTCGCTATATTCTGGGAGATATGTTTCCTCCAAATCAGGGTTCTAGCCTCTTTTAGGACTCATCCCTAAACAGGACACCTAGGGAGAATTGTAATATCTCGGGCTACAAACATCCAAATGAAATTTTGTCAAGATGTTCCAGATAGGGAATGAAATTTAATTTCTATGGTAAAATTTTCAAACCCCGAAGGTGAAACAGTGACACATGGCAGTCCGTACCAGTTCGCTATGCTGAACAGTCCTTGAATAAGTCACCTTGGGAAACCTCTCATAAGTCCCAAATGGTGAAACCAATTCTAGCCGAACCTATGGTTTTGGAAAGAGGAGAGACTAGGTTACCTCAGTACAAAATTTTAGATACAGAGGAGCAATAATTTCAGAGATACCATAGAAACAGTATCAAGAATTTCTGTAGAAGAAATTGGAAAACTAGGGCTTCCTATTCTGGGAGCTTCCCTCCACTGTTTTCAGAAAAGAAGTACATTGGACAGCTCACCTTGAAGAGGTCTATATTTCTATCCAATCAGATATGAAAGATTCCAAGTTTTGAAAATTATGGTTTATTTGACAAACCCTAGATCAGCCAGCTCCAAAACTAGGACGGACACCTCAAATCGGTAAGACCTAATCTTTTTCTATTTACAGTTGGGGTTCTCATTTAAAAATGACTAATCACACCATCTTGATGACAAGATTGGTGAGGCTGAAAAATTCCAAGCATGGAAGTATAGTATCTCACTAGTTCTTGAAGGAAATTAATTGGACACCTACATAAGTATAGAGGTTCCAGTTCCAGAGGGAGATGAGGCTAAAGCCTTACATAAGAATAACTTGGTCAAGGCCAAGAAGATCTTTGCCGATTCAATCAAGGATCACCTTATACCACAAGCGTCTTCCCTAAAGACACCGAAAGAGATGTTTGATTCCTTGACCAAGCTATTTGAAGGGAAGAACATATATTGGAAGATGACTTTGAGAAAATAGTTGAAGAATGTGAAGATCCAGAATGTAGAGACCATGTAGTCATAATTTACAAGGCTCTCTCAAATCAATGAACAAATTGAAGCAGTAGAAGAAGAAGTGGAGAATGTAGAAGTTGTGATAACCACCTTGAATTTCCTTCCAGGATCATGGGATTCATTCATTTGAGGAATGTACACCAGAAGGAAGTGATTACCTTCAGCAAACTCTAGGAAGAGTGAACAGAAGAAGAAGCTCGACTCATAATAAGAGAAGATAAGATAGGAGAAACTGAAGCTCTAGATCTCACGATTCAAAGAAGATCCCTCAAGCGATGAAGAATATGAAAAACTCAATTCTTGAAGAACCTCTTATCCATGTTAATCAGTTGGATAATAGATGATGCCATTATGAATAAATAAGATGATGAAGCTGAAAGAAGGAGTCTACCCATGAAACAAATAAACATAAGTATTCAATTGTCATTTCATGATATTGTTTTGTTATGCATTTGTTTATATTATGCATTATAGAATGTTTGCATTAATGACAGTATACTACTAATATGCACGTGATGGGTAAGTAGCTCATGGTACTATACAACTCTCCATTGCTACTTATCTAGAATGAAGCCTCTTTGTTGACATATTGGATTAGTGCACAATCTCAATGTTGTCTTGGTAGAGATGGAAGGCATCTAGAAACGTTTCTGTGAGATATGGATGAATGTTGTATTGGCTAAAATAGTTGCATGATTATATCTTTATGCATAAGAATTTACCATTATGAATATGCATTATGAAATTTTTCTAATCATACAACTGGTGCATTTGACTTGTAGGAAAGATCACGCACAATCACCTACAAAGAAGGATGGGACTTGTTCCAAAGAACAAGTGACGACAGTTCAAGAAAGAATCCAACATGAAGAATAATATGATGATACTTTCAAAGAAGAGATCTCAGACATAGTGCAGTTATGTAACACTATTGAGTGACATCATTGATGAAGAACCTTCCATCTATGAAGAAGAAGCCAAGAAGAAAGGGAAGGAGAGTACCAGTTCAAGAAGAATTATGTCTAGAATGTAGCATTGAGACCTGAAGGGAAGTCCGTAGTATCTTCCACATGGATCTACAATATCTAGCATGCAATAGATGGCAACATCATGGGATACAAGGAAAGATTCATAGCATGATGCTTCTCGTGGAAAGAAGGCATAAACTATGAAGAGACGTTTGCAGCCATTGGAAGTTAAGACACATGACATGCGGACTCATGTGTGCAAATTAAAGAAGGCCTTGTACAAGCTCATAAGACACCCATGGGATAACACATACATGAGGATCTTGAATATCACCTAGAGTGATGAAGATATTAACCTTTGCTACAAGGTTGAAGATGAAATCCTATAGAGAATGACAAGCTCACAGATGGGTGCGGCAAGAAATTTTGAAAAGGTTCAAGATAGAGGATCTTGGTATCCAGTGACCCTAGATCGATACATAGAATATCTGTAGTAGAGGAAGCTACTTGTCACTCTGGTATAGAGTGTTTCAGTGGATAGAGTACAAAAGATAGAGGGAGAATGATGCTCCGCTTTATAGGGAGTGGTTGCAAAAGATCCTAAGGTTCAACATGGTACAACAGGATGGACAGATTACTGAAGACTTTAGGCTTTACTAAGAGTAAAGTGAATTCCAACCTTTACTTCAAGGTTGAAGGTGGAAGCTCAGTGATGATCCTATTATATGTTGATGACTTGTTCTTGACAGAAAAGAGGAACTCATTAAAGTTGCAAGAAGGAGACTTGCTTCCTAGTTCGAGATGAAGGACTTGGATATGATGCACTACTTTCTAGGCATGGAGGTGTGGCAAAATGCAAATGGAATATCCTTGGGGAAAGGGAATTATGCAATGAATATCCTGAAGAGGTTCGGGATGATGGACTGCAAGGCCATGACCACACCTATGGCATCGAACCTAAAGCTATTGAGTGCTGCTTCATTAGAGTCAGTTTATGCCATGATGTATCGTCAGATGATTTGTTCCTTGATCTACCTAACGAATATGAGACCAGATATTTGCTTTGTTGTGAACACATTGAGACATGTTCACCTGATGATTGCAAAGTAAGCATTGAGGTACCTGAAGGGTACAGTTGATTATGGGCTCAAGTATGAGGTGAATCAAAACATTAACCTGGAGGGTTATGTGGATTTGAATTGGGCAGGTAGTGCCATTGATAGGAAGAGCACTTCTTGGTGTAGCATGAAGCAGTCCTCCGTGGAATTGGGTACAGCTAAGGAAAAATATGTTTCTACTTTCTATTTGGGAGGTAGTATGTTTCTTTTGAAAACTACTATTTCATTTGATTGATCTGACTTGCATTTTTGCATGATGCAGAGAGGAGCAGTGAATCTCCAGTATGTGATCCAGATCAATATCTTCGAAAGAGGGAGTTCTAGCATAGCTGGTGAGACAGGTTGTCTTAGCATAATACCTAGCAAATCTCCTAGGTTGCTTAGACGTAATCGGTCCTGTAGGTTGTCCTCGAATGTAATCCATCTTGGCGAAGCTTGTAGGTTATCCTTGGATGTAATCAGCTCTGATATGATCCTATGCTTGTTGTTCAGGAATAAACACCCTTATAACTGAGGGTCTGGGGTTACCAACGTACTCTTAAAACTTGCAAACAATCAGATTTAAAGTACATAAAGGAAATAGGAAGATATAATGGACTCACCCGATTAACAACGGTTGATCCAAGCTTTGTCTTCTCCCGCTCTGCTCCTCTCCAAAGCTTTTAGGGATGCACCTCCTTCACCTGCAGAGAGAAAATCCTCCAAATACAATCTTATACATGTATATATGACAAGTTAGATAAAAAAAATATATAGTGCTTCATCATAAATATTCATCAAACCATGATACATGAAAGAGAGTCAACACAAAGTTGGAAGAAGGATTCTCTTTATTAACAATAGTGAATGAGATAAGTGTACAACCCAATGCCTGAAACAAGGACTCCTCTGCAACCAAAGGATTCTAAGTTCTACTGCTCCAAATACTTCTGAATATATACCACCAGCATAACTTTTCTCTCCAAATATGATTGATTAATGCCCTCCCCAAGGCCTCTATTTATACTTAGGAAAATAGAGCAGTTTCGAAGGTTGAGGAGGCTGAGACCGTTAAGATAGTTAATGTTTAAGGCTTAACAAATCTCCATTAATCATGTTTTATTATTTTTAATGTCGAATGGAGGCGTATGTGATTATTGATACTGGAAACCCACGTATGACACGCGAATTGCTATAAGGGAAACTGGCATATAGATCTGTACACAGGTTGCAACGACAATACTTGTGTACAGTACGCAGTATGCTATGGAGATAGTCGTGTATGTATGCGAGTTGCCGTGGAAATAGTCGCGTATGTATGCAAGTTGCCGTGGAAAGAGTCGCGTATAGCAATCAACATGTAAAAAGGTAAAAATGGCAAGCTAGGCGGATAGTGAATGCATCTCATGTCATGCCCATCTATAGTTTTTTAGGAAACCTTCAATCCATAAGTGTACTTTTGTGTGCCAACAAATGCAATGTCAGCACTTGGACGGAGAAGTGCCATTTGGGTTGATAATAGATGCCCCCCTAATGTGTGAGGTTAGAGGGAAGCAATGGCCGAAATACATTATAATCTTTATCTTTGGAGAACCCAGAAATCCAATGGAGCAGAGGTAGTACCTAAAACAAATACATAATAATGTCATATACAAAGTAATATCCGAGGATGCTATGTTCAATATACTGGAACAATAGCTCATTTACAAATGTTTGATTACATCATATAGTACGAGTACAAGACAACATATATTACAAAGGTGGATCGAAGCCACAATATACAATAATGATGAGTCTTCAAAGATCTAGAAGCTGTGTACATAAATAGAATAGAATCTTGCGCAACTTAGTCCATAGTGAGGGAACTAAGTTCTTCATAAACAATCCCAAAGAACTAATACAATCCAATCCATGTGAATAAATTTAGGTTGAATTTGAACATGGAGTGGATTTAATAGATTGTCAATCAATAGGTGGTAATCAACAACTGAAGCAAAGGAATTCACCTATGATGAAAGTGAATCCTGAGGTATGATCATCAAAACTCTAGGTATTCCTTGTCAGGAAGTACTTATGTGGAACCATACTGTGATAAGGAAGGCAATAGATCCTCCAACGGATCACAAGAGTGACTTGGAACTAGGTAAAGGAAGGGAGACACAAGTGATAACAGATACGGCAATGATGGGATCGGGATATAGATCAGACATTGAGTTAAGTCCTTGAACAGTGAGCACGACACAGAGATGACCCAAGGCAGCTTATAACTTTATAGAGAAAACAACTAGACTTATCTGTCATGTAGGAGACATGATCAGATTCCCTAAGTAGAACTAATAAGAGGAGGAGGAATAAACTCGAAGTAATAGCTGAAATGAAAGTGAACACTGAGACATGGGTATTGGAAAAGACAAAGAGTGCTATGTTCAAGGATGACATGCTGCCACTAACTGAAAAACAAGAGAAAACTTCTTCCTTACCTTCCCTGTTAAATTTTAACGAGTCCAGGAAAGTCAACTCGGATCTCTCTTCATTTTTTAACAAGCTTGAAGAAAAGAGGGAATAATGCTTTATAGTGTTACTTATCTGTGGATTTAATGAGCCCAAACTAGTACATGCTCAGTTCATGTTTTCACATTTAGAGAGTCTGAAAACTCCAAAGAAGACTCCAGGGGGGTCCTTTTTCATCCAATTTAGTCTCCTGAGGACGTAAAAGTGTAAAACATACCACAGAAGAACTCTCTTAACTTTCATAGAAGAAAAGGTGAACCTTTTTCGTACTTAGTCAGGGAGGTCCAAAAAAGGTTAAATTACCACCTACCCAATGCTCCTTCAAGAACAGAATATATAGCTTGAGTTTTACGAGTGTGAAGGAAAGCAAGATCACTCAGAAAGATCCATTTGAGTACAAGAAATGGGGCTTACAACAATATACTCGATGCTTTGTTATTTAGTGTTTAACGAGCATGACAAAGTCATAAAGTACACTCAAAATCTTTTTCATGTTTAGGTCCAGAGCATGAAAAAGAGAAAACTAAGCTCATACCAGGAGTTCCTTTTCCATTAATTTAGTCCCTCGGGTCTGGAAAAGTGATAAACCTATGCCTGAGAATACTCTTCTCAATTCTGTAGAAAAGAGAGTGATCCTTTCTCATATTATTCCACATGGTCCAAGAAAGAGATAACTTACCACCAATGTATATGCCCATTCACATATTCTTAACGAGCTTGAATGGACAAGTTAACTCGGCAATCAAGTCTGTTTTGAGGAGTCAAACCTGGGCCTAAAGAAAACTCCATAAGGGTGGGGAGTCCTATAAAAGGATAGCTTGTAAAAAGAGACCATAATGAGGCTCCATTTGGCCTGAAAAATAGCTAAAAGGAATCCCCTATACCTAACACAGCTGCAGCATGAGTATCGAAAGACAACATAGGTTCTAAATGGGGATACTCATGAGAGGAAGGCCCTATCCACAGAAGAACGATGGTAAAGACAAGGAGCTAATGGTTAAGAGTACCATAGTCCGTGGTTAAAATGTTGATTACTAAGTTTCAGATGGAATCAGTATAGATGAAAAATGCATGTGGAATGACATGAAACCATCCTATATGAGCAAAAAACATTTTAGAATGATGAAAAACCTATTACAAGGGAAAAAAAAATGGAATTAGTTTGATAAAATATGAACTATAGGAAAAAAACCCACTTAAGAAATATAATTTATATAAATAGTTAAAAAAACTAAATAAAACTCACCATTTTGAATTTTAACCATAAGAAGCAAGTTTTTACCTCTACCTTCATTCAATCAGTGTGGACAATCTGGTGGACAAAATCCAATTCCGCAAGTGTCAGGTAAGACTAGACCCCAAGCTCTTCATTTTGATCCTAGCAAATTTCAAATTTGAGTCCCAATTTCATATTTTTTAGCGCCCTTAAGTAAGGAACACTGTATACGCGGGTTTGCTGTATTGACACTTGCGTACACGCATTCTGTACGTGGGTTGTCTGAAAGACAGTCGCGTACACTGCATGGAGGGTAAAAGGGATATATATAGTCAAAATTTTTAATTTTTATATGAAACTAATGCTTCACAATGATTGTTTTGCTAGGTGTGAAGATGATGCTTGAGTGGAGGGAGAGTGAGCACAAATATTTGGATCAAGAAGCACTCCAGGATGCCCCCTCTTTGAATGTTTTACGTTCAAGTGGGTTGTTGAAATTATTTTGCACATCACCTATGCGGTCCAATGTCCGCCTACTAGAGTTCATGATAAACTACTGTGATCATGATTTGGGCATGTTCGACCTTCAAGGTGAGTCTTTGGAGATTACTTCCGAGGATATCTAATTCATTGTCGGTCTGTCATGACAGGGGGCTCTAGTCAACTTGGAGGGAATTGGCAGAGGAGGTGATCCTCTAAGTGTCCAAAACTATATTGATATATACTGTGCACCGAGGACCCAAAAGAGAGGGAGTTGCATCCCTATTACACATATACATGATCTTCCCTTACAAGTTTTGACAAGTACCATAGTGAGGGTTGTGGGATCATCTTCTCTTCATCTCACTACATGGAACCAAATGAGGTTGGTAGTGGACTGCATGAAGGGGGATTTATATGATTGGTGCTCGAGAGTGATCCCGATTTTGAGAAAACAAATTTCAGACTGTAAGAGAGGAAGAAGGAAGAACTTTGGATATTCTAGCATTCTGGTGGCCTTATTCAAGAGATAGTGCCAAGGTTGAGCCCTACAGTACCCTGACCAATTAGATCTCCTCATCAGCCTAGGATGAGCAGATGCAGAGATATCTTCCTCTACCAGGGAGGAGGTGGCTCAATGTAGAGTGTATACGATGATAACTTCTACTTTTGGTGGGATCAGCATTTTCCAGCATTGGAGCAGTTTCCATATGCTGGGATGGATTTCTGGGGTGATCTAGACCTTGTCCTCCCTCTAGGAGGAGCATGGGGAGAGCTAGGTAATTTTTAATTTTCAAGTTTTAAATTTTTTATAAATTTTAACATATAGGGATATATACAGATGTATAAGAGTTCTAACCCTATAAACATGTCAAAATGCAGATATTGGACCGGTCCGCCCTGAAGGGCATCCACGTATGTTTGTTCGTCCTGTCTTGGATGAAGACCAGGGGCTTATCAGGGTTCTAGAGGGGAAACTGGCTAGGCTTACCCAAAGAGTACCCACTTTGAGAATTGAGCACATCCCATCCCTCATGCAGGAGTATGTGGTTGGAGTACCACCTATCTGGATACACCTTTTGAGGTGGGTAGCCAAATCTATTTTAGTGTACATAGATGCTATTGAGGCTGCCAAAGCTGAGGAGGCTGAGGAAGCCAGAGTACAGGGAGACCAGGGGGACCAGGGTGGTCCAGCATAGATCTAGGGCATTTTGATGGACTATGATCCATATTTTTATATATTATACATTTATGACTAGATCTGAGGATCAAGAACTCGACCTATCTATAGACAGATATTCACACACACACACACACACACACACACACACACACACACACATATATATATATATATATTGTTAGTTTATTTACAAATGTTTTTTATGTTTATGTTGTATATTTTTATGAAATATGTGTTAGATGCCAATCCAAAATGTAATTAGCATATGCATCAATCAATGAAGTCTGATTTCTTGGAATGTAATTTAATGTAATGAACTCAAAATTTCTTTCCAATAACCTAACTTGCATGAACTGACACAATAGAATAGGGTTTCGCACCTGATAAGCTCGATTGAGCTGGGAAACCACAAGTTGAGAGTCCATTCAAACTTCCAGCTGAGTGATACCACGTGACAAAGCATCCCATAGAAGCTCAATTACAACCCTATACTCAGCAACATTATTAGAAGCAGGACCTAAGCAAGCGCCTCCTGAGGCGACTAACTGTCCTGAGGGAGAATAAATGACCCATGCTACTGAAGCAAGATTACAAGTGTGGTGACTGGCGCCATCAGCAAAACCTACGTACCTCTCAGAAGACATCTGCAACAACCAACATATGGTATAAAAAACACAAACCAACGAACTAGTGTACATAAAAATACATACAAGAAAATACAAGAAAAAGTGCTAAGCCTAAGCATAGTACTTTTTTAAGTAGAGCTTATTTCTAGGCTCAGGCAGCTTATTACCATTAAAATATATTAACTCATATGCACCCTTATTTAAGATCTTCAACACGACATAAGGCCCTAACCACATGTCCTTGAATTTTCCTACCCCCGGGGGTTCTTTGTCTTGGTCCCAAAGCAAAACAAGTTCCCCCTCAGAGAAAATATGAGGTTTGACCGATTTATCATATTGTCTTTTGACCCTATTCTTGTGAGCTTGATTTGCTATTAGTGCATCTCTACACTGCTCATCCAAGTGTTCTAAGTGTACTAGACATTCTCCAAGCTCTATCGTATCGGGTAACACATGAATAGCTATTTTCAAAGACGAGATTTCACATTCAACTGAGGTAACATCTTCCACTCCATGAATGAGTTGGAAGGGAGAGAAACTCGTAGCAGTTTTTACATTAGTTCGGTATGCCCAGAGAGTAGGGTATAGCATGATATGCCAGTTAGAATGGGCTGCATTAATAGTACGTTTGAGAATAGTCTTCGAAGTCTTGTTACATCCTCAACCTGACCATTTTCCTGAGAATAATACGAAGATGAATGTTCTTATCTGAATCCAAGCATAGTGGTCAGTTCCGTCGTCATGCTATTTTTAAAATGATTGCCATGGTCAATGACAATCACCTTGGGTATACCAAACCATGCTATAATATGACTGAATAAGAAGAAAGCTGTTGTTTCCCCATCGGCTTTAAAGGTGGGCATTGCCTCTGCCCATTTCGTAAAATAGTCCATAGCGACAATGATATATTTGTGCCCCCCAGCCGAGGCTAGGTTACATGTCATGTAATCAACCCCCCATTTCATGAAGGGGCCCACCGAGACAACAGGACACAATAGAGCAGGATGTGACTGCATTTTTCTGGTGTAAAGCTGACAGGGATGACAGCACTTCACCACTTCCACACAATCTTTGAAGATTGTGGGCCAGAAATAACCGGCACATAGTATCTTCTGGGCCGTTGCTAAGCCAGAAAAATGACCCCCACACGCTCCACTATGGGAATCATTCAGGACAATATTCACTTCCTCATGGGTAAGACATTGACGCAAAATGAAATATACCCCTCTTCGATATAAAGTATCTCCTATGATGAGGTAGTTCTTAGCATGAAGGTGTAATTTACGTCGTTCTTCCCATGAGAAAGCTGCAGGATACTTCAAAGTCTAGAGATAAATAAGTATATCTCCATACCAAGGGTCAAATGTGGCTATCAAGAAGATATGCTCATCTGGGAATGAGTCATCCTCAACGACTACATCTTCTTCTGTTGGAAATTTTTCTATAAGCTAAGCAAAAACTAAGGATTTTTTAGACTTAGCGGACTGGAAATCCAAGTCAAACTCTTGGAGAATGACTATCCATTTATTGAATTTTCCCCCAACAATCCGCCGGGAAAAAACATACTGAAAAGGATTCACATCTGTGACTATTGTTGTAGTCCTTGGAAAAATGTAGTGACGTAACCTCTGAACAGCATAGACAGCCACTAAGGCCAATTTCTCGATGTGGGAGTACCTGAGTTCAGGCTCGGCTAAAGCACGGCTAAGATAGTAAATGACATGCTCCCAGATCTTATCATTTTCCTAGACCAGAACTACCCCAATGGTCGACTCAGACGCTACCAGATACAATATAAAATCCCCAGAGTAATCTGGCGAACGCAGTAAAGGTGCCAACAACAAAGCTTTTTTCAATTCCTCGAAAGCGAGTTGTGCAATTTCATCCCATACAAATGGGGTGTCCTATTTTAATAGGTGCATGAAACCCTTGGTAATCTTGGCATAGTTAACAATGAAACGTCGAAGAAAATTAGACTTTCCCTACAGGCTTTGAAGTTTCCTGATAGAACGAGGAGGAGGCAGATTTACAATGGCCTCTACTTTTAATGGATCCACCTGGATCCCTCTATTAGAGACAATGAATCCGAGCAATCTTCCCGAATCAACATAGAACACGCACTTGTGGGGATTCAAGTGGATCTTATAGTATCTGCATCGTTCAAATATCAATTGTAAGTGATCTGGATGGTTAATCCTCTTGCAAGAATGTGTAGGTAGATCATCGAGATAAGGTTCAACAACAGCTTTTATATCATGGAAGGAAAATTTCATTGCCCATTGAAAGGTTGCCCCAGCATTTTGCAATCCGAAGGGAATTTTTTTGTACATGAAGGTACCCCAAGGACAAATGAAAGCAGTTTTATGTTGGTCTTTTGGTTTTATTTGAATTTGATTGTATCCGGAGAAACCATCCATAAACGAGAACACTTCACTTCCCACGCAAGTATCTATAATCTGGTCTATAAATGGCATGGGATATTTGTCCTTAGGACAGGATTTATTCAAATCTCTGAAGTCAGTACAGATGCATATGGTCCCTTGCTTCTTATCAATAGGAACAGGATTGGATACCCATTCTGTCAGAGCTACGGGATAAATGAAACCAGCTTTCAACAATTTTTCAACTTCAGCCTTCACATCCGCTGCTTTTTGCGGGTTAGTAGGTCTTAACTTTTGCCGAACAGGTTTAGCGTCAGGGTATGTTCAGATCTCATGTTCAACTATCGATGGATCAATGCCTAGCATCTCCTCATATGACCAAGCAAATACATCGCGGAATTCCTTGAACAAGGCTGTATAGATTGCAATCTCTTCAGGAGAGTAGTTTGCACCTATATGTATATTTTCCGTGACATCAGGGTTTACAAAGGTGTTTATAGGGATAGTGATGGAAATATTTTCCATATTCCCGTCGGCAAACATTCCTTCCTTGGGTAAGGGATTGATGGGTGTATCAACATCATCCGATAGTCTCATGTGAAACTCTTGATTTTCTATCATGCTTAGCTCTGGAAGAAAATAGGATCGATAGTGAAGATCTTCACAGATATTACGACGTCCACACATGGCTTCCAGAATGGCTTCATCAAAAGGTAAAACCATATCTAAACAATCCATAGAGTGCAAAGATTTTTTTGCCCAAGCGGGAAAATAGACTTCTTCCAAGTCCTCTGAGACTGTGAAAGGGTTTGGAATGGGATCAACAGCAGTTTGAGTGATAGCTTGGTAAGCCACTTCCACTGTCGATAAGGGTACTTCTGGTTCATGGGGGGAAGGGAGAACCCAAGTATCAGTCCTATCAACAACCATGGCTATGGAATTCCCCACACTAGTAGAACCAATATAGTTAATCGGGGTTGGAAGATCAAATGTTCCCATCAGTGATGCATACATTCCATCCCCCAAGCTCTATGCAATAGGTTTGACCTGATCAACCAATGGCATAGCAGACTCATTAGACTCCATGTGGCCTTTTCGAGTAAAATCAAGTTGGTCAATAGTAACCGACTTTCCTTCGTGTGGAAAAAATACCACCCGAAAGACAGTCGACGCAATAGCGGACATGGCATAAGTCCAGCTTCTTCCCAAAAGCAAATTATAGTCCAAAGGTGTGTCAATCACTTCCACCTCAATAGGCACTAATTTCCCTGCTAGCTTAATCTCAAAATCCGGTAGGATACCATGCAGATGGAATGACCTTCTATCGAAAGCAGTAAGCAGAGTGTTTGACAGGACTAGCTCTAAGGATCTGAGAGCTTTCCAACATGACAAGGACATAATGCATGTAGAAGCACCCTCATCAACAACTGCCCTTCCAATGGTGTTTCCACCATGGATGACATCTATTGATAAGGCTACATGGTAAGGTAAGTGAATTTTAACATCAGACAAGTGAAATTTTTCCATGAGACTCGACGAGTCCATGCTACCTAAGGATGCCAAGAGGGCATCCCGCTGGGTGGGACAACTCTGTAACACCTTTAAAGATGACATTGCACAAGGGGTTTTGGCTAATTCTTCAACCACAGATTAGTTTGAAGCAGCCCTAGCATTAGGGTTATGCAAGGTCTTTTTAAAGACACCTTTTGGTATCTTAGGCATAGGTTCAACAGGCTTCTCGATTGTGATAGGGTTAGAAGTTTCACCTATAGACTTACCCTTCTCAGAAGTCTCTTTTTCGTAATTTTTATTCCTAGTCTGTAGCAAAGTTGAAGATTGAACCATGTCGATATAGTTATGGTCAGGGGCACCAGAAGTGCCCCCTACTAAATTAGAAGCTGAAGCAGAGATCTGCCCTTGGGGAAATGGATCCTTCAGGACAGCCAGTTGTTGAGCTTTAAGCAGCTTCTGGGCTTGTTCCATAAGGGGACAAAGGTGAGTGAGGTGAACCTCATGGCACAACTTACATGGTAATTTGACCTTTTTCTTTTCCTTCTTTCCCCCATCAGCATTGTTTGTGGGTTTCTTCTTATTTTGATTTCCCTCCCCTTTATTTCCTCTCTTTTTCTTCCCACTGGGCTACTGATTGCCCTTCTGAGAGGTTTGTGCAAAAAAATTTGCACTTTGCGGGCAGGGGGTAGTCTTTACTACCTCCACCATAGAATTCTTGATGGACAGTTGATGAAGCTGTTTGGCTAAAGACTCTACAATGGGAGAGTTTACGGACCCAACCACACCATCGACATGGGGTCCAGGCTTAGGTTTCTCCATATCATGGTTAGGCCTTGGTGCCTCATGGATAATCTCATACAAGATCCTAGATTGTGAATAAATCAAATCCAATTGATGGGCCTTGAGAATGGCTTCTTCTTCGTTCGTCACTCCTGAAGTGGATACGTCCTTAGATATGTAAGGCAACAGGGATTTAAGGAACCACTCTAGTAAAAACTCAGGAGTAATAGTGACCTTTATAAGTCTCTTTCGCCTCCTCCACTTTTGGATATGATCTAAGATGTGGGTAGCCTTGTTCTACCTAAACGTAGATAAAAAGTCTGTTCCAAAATCGTATCGGACCGAGAGCTAAAACTGGTTAAGGAATGCACTAGACAAGTCCTGAAAACTACTGAATGCAGCAGAAGGCAACTCAATGTACCATTTTTCTATAGTATTCATTAAGGTTCTTTGGAATAGCCTCAACCTAATTGAATATTCATTCAGTGAATTAGAAGAACACCATAAATGAAAAGTGGTGGCATGATCCCCAGGATCTTCACCAACTTTGCCCTCGAATTTAGGGATTTCCAATGGCAATTTGGTGGAAACAGGTGGCCACGAGGGGTCATGCCTCACCGGGTCATTCATTAATTTTGACAAATTTGGCAAGTTTAATGTTGCCAAAAAATGAATCTTAGGTCGCACCGGGGCACTAAAAGTGCCAGTCTGTGGATTAGAGGGACTTGCCCCCGAATACCCATATGTAAAGGTGGGGTTGCCCCTTGCCGCTAGTTGCGAAGTGGATGGCTTACTTTGAAATGGATTCCATTTGTAAGCCACATGATTGTGAGTAAGAGGTGCAATACACAAGGTTCGGGCCATCCCAGTTGAAATTGGTGTTTGAAAAAAGGGAGCAGGTATCCCTCCGCTAAACAACGAAAAGGGAGAGCTCGTGAATGGGGCCAAGACCAGATTTTGGAAACCTTTCCCGTAAGAGGTAGTGTTTCCAAACTGCACTCCTACATAAGAAGGTGATGGGCCTACGTATGGATTGGATGGTGGAATATTCCCCCCATTCCAAGGAAATCCTTGGACGAAAGTCAAGGATCCTACTGGACCGCTTTGGGCAGTGTGTGCAAAGGAATAAGGAACAGTAGGTATACTGGGGATTCCAGTAACCATGTCACCAAAAGCACCTACTAGGATTATGGGAACCAGTGGTTGGACCACCCAGCTAGCTGGAGTCAATGGCGTAGTAGGTATGCTATATCTAGGGGTACTTACCAGGGCAGGTAGTATCCCTTCCGCTGGAAAGGTTGAGGTGAAAGAAAAATAACTTTCTCTCGTAGTAGACATTATCCTTCCCACAGGGACACCTAAAATAGGTGAATCAAAAGGCCTAACCTGGACAATCACAGGATCATTTAAGTCATTCAAGGGTGTGTTAAAATTCCTTGCAAAGTCATCAACATGCAAGTCTTCTATCTCAACTGTATTAAAATTAGAACAGTTAGCTCTAAGTGTCGGTTCACTTGGAACTTCACTCACTCCTATCGGTTCAAATGAACTGTCCGTGTCCAATCTCCACCTTTGAGGTGGAGATGGAGGTTCCAATGTGATGAGAGGAGGAAGGTTTTGCAACCTTCGTGACCTTCTAATAGGTTGGTCCTCCACAATTGTAAATTTGAAAATTCAAACCCTAAGGTCGGCTAAACACAGACAAACCACCGAACAATTACTACGAAAATTCCTAGAGTCTCAACAGTCAGGAAGGGTAAGAGATATGCTTTCCCGAATAAAGTTGAAGAACAGCTACTTGGCGTCCTTGAAGAGGTTCTTAAGAACAAGCGGAGGAATCACCCACCACCCTCCTACACTTTCAACAAGGGTTACCTTCGAAGCCCATCCAAGGTGAACCATAAATAGCCTTTCGGTTTACCTATGTATGAACCCTAAATGTTAAGAGACTAAAGGCTACCTTATCTATACCAACAGTCTGGGGGGGCAGTCACAAGCCTGACTCGTACACATGGGCAGGGTAGCTGAGCCTGAAACTCTGTCTAGGACAAAATCCCCAGATGCATAAAAGTCTTGATTTACATTTCGACAAGGAATCAGAGGGTTATCTCCTCAGTCCAATGCCTCCACACGGCCTCGTGCTTGACTCCCGTTTGAGAGGAGATTCCCAGATACAATCGATAAAGATAAGGATTTACCTATCGAATGGTCCACTATGTCTGAACTTTAAAACTTATGGGAAGTTTACACTTCCTAGCCCACAAGTCTAGCCTAAGCTACTAGGTGAATGGCCCTAAAAAATAAAAATTACTAGTAAATTTTAATTATTGCGTTCATTTTAAGGGCTATTTCTTTACTCAGAAGGAAGTGGAGTGAAGGACTATGATGTTTTTGACTCAATAAGAAATGTAAAAAGCAAAGGTGTATGTTTTCAAAGAAAATTATCGCTACTAAAACAAACTTCTTCTTTTTTGTAAATATAAATTGATGAAAATGTAATGATAAAGAGAAAACTAAGACTATATTTTTGTAGTTTTTTGAGATTATATTTTTTAAAAACTGAAAGTAAAACTACTCTATGAAAAATCACGTGCAAAAGCTTCAAAATGTTTTCTTTTCACTTTTTAAAGTGCTCAAAGACTACTATGCACCTAAATGCACAAAACTTGAGTATGCTTGAATTCAATCAACTGTATAAAGCAAGCAATGCAAAGTAAAATAGATTAATAAGACCAAAAATCAACCAACAAGGGAAGACTTGGAACCTAGCTTGGGCGGGCACAATGACAAGAAATCACTGAGATCACACGAAGGTAAGTGGAAAACCAATCACTATCCAAATATAGAATGAGAAAAAGAGTGTCCAGAACCTTGATCACTGATTCGGAAAACCAACACTTAAACCTATAACCCAAAAAAGGAAAATCCACTTCAAATTGCAAATAGAAGACGATCCAAACAAAAGGAACTCAAGGGATTTACAAGAAAGCATAAGGTGTGGCCAACAAGGTCATTAAACTGACAATATAATGCTTATAAGGAAGACCAACCAGCAAACAAATTTTATAAAGGGACAGGGACAAGCAAACCCTAAACCAAAAATTCAAATGCTAAGGCTTGTATGCGACTGTGTATAAGGGCAACCCACGTACTGTACATGACTGTCCTAGAGAGTAACCCATGTATGCAGGCATCTATACATGACTATATGCAAGAGAAACCCGCATACAGGTACAAAATTTTCTAATAAAAAGAAAATTTCTGAAGGTATTCAAACACTATCCTAAGCATGAACCAAGATAGGATACCACACACAAACTCAAGGAAAAGACTGGGCAATGGTAAACAGAAATAACCCATAGCAGTCTGGGATCCCTAGCGGAGTCACCAGTTCTATTGTTCAGGAATAAACACCATTATAACCGAGGGTCTGGGGTTACCAATGTACTCTTAAAACTTGCAGACAATCAGCTTTAAAGCACAGAAAGGAAATAGGAAGATATAATTGACTCACCCGATTAACGACGGTTGATCCAAGCTTCATCTTCTCCCGCTCTACTCCTCTCCAAAGCTTTCAAGGATGCACCTCCTTCACCTACAAAAAGAAAATCCTCCAAATACAATCTTATGCATGTATATATGACAAGTTAGATAAAAATATATATATATTGCTTAATCATAAATATTTATCAAACCATGATACATGAAAGAGAGTCAACACAAAGTTGGAAGAAGGATTCTCTTTATTAATAATAGTGAATGATATAAGTGTACAACCCAACGCCTAAAACAAGGACTCCTCTACAACCAAAGGATTCTGAGTTCTGCTGCTCCAAAGACTTTTGAAGATATACCACTAGCATAAATTTTCTCTCCAAGTATGATTGATTAATGCCCTCCCCAAGTCCTCTATTTATACTTAGGAAAATAGACCAGTTTCGAAGGTTCAAGAGGTTGAGACAGTTAAGATAGTTAATGTTTAAGGCTTAACAAATCTCCATTAATCGTGTTTTATTATTTTTAATGTCAAATGGAGGCATACGTGAGTATTGATACTGGAAACCCGTGTATGACATGCGAGTTGCTATAAGGGAAACCCGCGTATAGATCTGTACACGAGTTGCAACGACAATACTCGCGTACAGTATGCGGTATGCTGTGGAGATAGTCGCGTATGTACGTGAGTTGCTGTGGAAAGAGTCGCGTACAGCAATCAACATGTAAAAAGGTAAAAATGGAAAGCTAGGTGGATAGTGAATGCATCTCATGTCATGCCCATATATAGAGTTTTAGGAAACCTTCAATCCATAAGTTTCCTTTTGTGTGTCAACAAATGCAGTGTTAGCACTCAGATGGAGAAGTGCCATTTGGGTTGATAACAATGCTAGAAATGGCCAGAGTGAAGTTTGAGTACTTCAGGGAGAAGCTTGGTGTTCTCCATATCAAGGTTCCTTCCAAGGGGAAGTGATGAGTCCATGAGCCCTTCTGACATGGTGAGAGGATTGGTTCCTTCCATGGTCAAATGTAAGTGTTGTGCCCTTTTGACATGGTGGAAGGTTGAGCTTCACATGATCAGATGTAAGTGCAAAGATGCTTTGATGTGATTGTGAGTTGTGTTACCACATGATTAGTGCAGAGATATTCTGATGTGATTGTGGGATGTGTTCTCACATGATTAGTGTAGAGCCATTCTGATGTGATTTTGGGATGTGTTCCCACATGATCAGATATAAGTGCAGATCCATTATGATGTGATTGCAGGATGTGTTCCCACATGATCAGATGTAAGTGCAGATCCTTTCTGACAAGATGAGGTCAGATGTAAGTACAGCGCCTTTTTGACAAGATGAGGTCGGATGTACGTGCAAAGACTTTCTAACAAGATGAGGTCGAATGTAAGTGCAACACCTTTCCAACAAGATGAAGTCGGATGTAAGTGCAAATCCTTTCTAACAATATGAGGTCGGATGTAAGTGCAGCACCTTTCTGACAAGATGAGGTCATATGTAAGTGCAGAGCCTTTCTGACAAGATGAGGTCAGATGTGAGTTCTAGGCCTTTCTGACATGGGTTTTAGATGTGCTCCTCCCATGGTCAGATGTGAGTGTTGGGAGTGCCTTTCTGACATGGTTCTTGGATGTGTTCCTCCTATGGTCAGATGTAAGTACTGGGCATGTATTTCTGACATGGTTCATTCCATGGTCAGATATAACTGCTGAAGACGTTGAAGACCTACCTATAGGCTAGGCCTACAACTAGCATGAAAAAGGGATGGCTTTGTAGAACTTCCTATGAGGAGAAGAAGGAAGAGATAGCACCATTTGATTGATATAGCAGAAGCAGTGATGATGATGATGATCCAGTGATGATCTAGCTTTGATGATGATCTAGATCAAGTGATGAGCTAGACTTGATGATGATCTAGTGATGATCCAGTGATGATCCAGATCAAGTGATGATCTAGACTTGATGATGATCCAGTGATGCTCCAGATAAAGTGATGATCCAGACTTGATGATGATCCAATGATAATCCAGATCAAGTGATGATCTAGACTTGATGATGATTCAGTGATGATACAGACTTGATGATGATCCAGTTATGCTCCAGACTTGATGATGATCCAGTGATGATCCAGACTTGATGAAGATGACTTGAAGATGAAAATGACTTGAAGATCAAGATGACTTGATGATGATCCAGATGATACAGATAATAAGACTTGTGTTGATAAATTGTGTCGAGAGAATACCTTCCTAGTTAAGAGGGAGTGTTGATGTATTTGTCACTTCGGAATGTATTCACTTGTATATCTTATGTATTATACCCCAATGTTTCTATCAGAAAGTATCTGTAATATAAACAAGTCATGTAAAGTCATTAAGGTTAACCCTCCATTGTAAGTCAAGGCAATAGTCCCCACATTTGAGTCAAGGTTAACCCTCCTTGTTGATCAGAGGGCAAAGTACCCACAGTTGTGGGGCACTAGGGTTATTAGACTCTCCTAGAGAAGTCAGCCCTGGTAAGTAATTGTTAAGTGAGGCCGACTTGTTGGAGTGGACATTAAGTGAATGAAAGAATATAAATAGAGAGTGAGCCTCTCTATTTATCATACACACACTCACTCACTGGGGCGCATGAGTGAGAGAGGAGAAGATCTCTCAAGTGAGAGAGAGAGAGAACAACTATTGGAGATCATCTTTTTTGTCTTTGGGTTTTACTGCTTCCATTGGTGCTCATTCTATCTCTAAGGAAGTTGCAGGGTTTTCTCCTTTATGGTTTCCCCAAGGAAAATTCTTTGTGTCTCTTGTCTCTAGTGATTTTTACTATGCATGTTATTCTCTCAGATAAGATCCTAGATCATATTGCTTAAATGATAAAAATATAACAAGATGTTGGTAGGATAATTTGATGTAGAGATAGATGTAACTGATATCCATTGCGATAATCTGTGATGTGTTAAGATGACAGAAAACCTTTTGTTTCATGATAACTCGAAACATATTGAAATTAGATATCATTACATCCATGATATGGTGCAGAAGGGAGTTGTAAATATCAAGTATGTTCCTACAGAGGAACAAGTGGTCGATGTATTGACTAATCCTCGGTCTCATGTAAAGTTTGAATATTTTTTAGACAAGCTTGGTGTAGTTCGAAAGGACTTCCCTCAAAAAAGGGAGTGATCATGACATAGTAGGGTTCATGTTGCAGTGGTGTGGTAGCTAATCCTAAGTAGGGTATGTTTGTACCAAAGTGTTAGTAAGCCAAAAAAGGCTTGTTTGATCCCTAAGTAGATCCATCTGTTTGACTCGGCTTGTTTATCCCGAAAGAGGTCATGTAATTCAAACAAATGGCTAAGTGGATCTACCAGAGAACTCACTGTGATGTTGCTTCAGATGTCCTAAGGGAAAGACGATGAGATGCTAGCATTATGTGATGATACCAACATTTACATGTTGATGAAGATGATGAGATTCTGGCACTTTGTGTTGATTCCATCAATTCCATGCTGATGAAGACGATGAGATGCCAAAACTCTGGGCTAATACCATCATTTCCATGTTGATGAAGACAATGAGATGCTAGCACTCTATGTTGATTCCATCATTTCTATGTTGATGATGTTGTTTCAACATTTCTATGCTAATGATGATGATTTTGCTTCAGCATTTCTATGTTGTAGATGATGATGTTGTTCTAGCATCTCTATGATCATGATGTAGATGATGATCTAGTTTTTGTTTGTTGATGATGTCGATTTATCACTAACATGCTAATGATGTTGTTGTTGTTCCAGTATTTACATACTGATGTTACAGATGATAATCCAATATTCACATACTGATTTTTTGGATGATGATTTTGTATTCACATACTGATGTTGCAGATGATGATCTAGTATTCACATATTGATATTGCAAATGATGATCTAGTATTCACAAACTGATGTTGCAGATGATGATCTAGTATTCATGTGTTGATATTGCAGATTGTGATGTTCCAGCATCCATATATTGATGATGCTCTAGATGATGATTATGTCCCAGTATACATATATTGATGATGTTTATGATAATTTAGTTCCATATTGTTGATGAAGATGTATGATGCTGTTCCAAAACTTCCTATGATATATAGAGATTCACCAGTAAGTTGTACTTTTTTTGGTGTGGTTGTTGCTAATGAAGAATACCTTCCTAGTTAAGAGGGAGTGTTAAAATAATGTAACTTCGAAAGATATTCTATTTGTATTATTAATCCTCGATTCGTGGATGTCCTTTATGTAATTGGTCATGTAAAAATCATGAGGTAAAACCTATGTTGTAAGTTAGGGAAATAGTACCCACAAAAGTATTTTATAAATATTATTTTGAGTATTTTTAGGTAGGTCGGCCCTAATCATAGAACCTGGCCTACCTAGTTAAGTAATTAAGTTACTCAACTGATAAATATAAATAGGTGAGGTGCCTCATTAATTTAGTACACTCTTTACTCAAGAAATTTTGCTAGAGAGAGAAGAATAAGTGTGATAGAGAGAGAGGAGAAGTTATCTTGGGGTCTTACACTATATTGGTTGAGTTCTATACTGAGGAAGTTTTGCAAGATTTTCTCCATTGTGGTTTCCATGAAAAAAATCTATGTGTTCTTTTTGTTGTTGTTCTTGTTGTTATTTCTGTGATCCTACTATCGTAAAAAAATTTAGAATATACTCTAAGCAATTAAGAAAAACTAATACCAAGCAGCCTCACATGGTGGGAGAATAAAAGAGAGATGATGGAGAAGCACATCCTATTAAATTGTTGCTTAAGGAATCCCTACTATGACATAGGAATGAGATGATGGATAAATTCACCTAGATCCTTCAAAGAATGTCGATGATGACAAATGCACCTTCATCGAGAAACCGTTTTGTGGGTGCGACTCCCTTTAAGGTACAAGGTAACTTTAACATCCCCTTATTTGAAGGAAAGATAGATGCAGATACTTTGGAAAAAGGGTTGAGTCTATTAGATGGGTGACTTTTCTATTTAAAAAAAAAATTGGCAGTGAAAAGATCACCTTTGTTCTCCTTAAGTCCCTCCCCTGTGTTAAAGACTGATGGGATGGGTACTGTGAGAGGCATGTGAGGGATGAATCTAAGATATTCAATATAGAACCCACTTGGGAATATTTTGTAGATGTTGTCAAAAAGGAATTCTACCCTATCAAAAACTATGATTACCAATACACTCGATGGATGACATTGCATTGTGAAAGAGATCAAACGGTGCCGAAGTATACCAATATATTCCATACCTTGTGCTCAAACATGGGTATTAGAGACTTGGAATGACACTTGGTTCTAAAGTACCGTAGTGTCTTGCATAGGTATATTTAGTCGGAGAAGGATTTCTTGGACATATACTCACTACAAGAAGCTTACCAGTATGCCATCAATATTGAAGAAAAGGTTAAGCAAAAGAATAAGAAGGATTTTTTTTCTGCAAATTAACAGCAAAAGCCAGGAAAAATTAGCCCTAATTCACAACCCAAAGGATAGAGAAACAATGGCCAAATTCCTCACAACCAGTCCAAGTTGTAGGAAAAAGAAGGGTAATGGGAAATATAAGAAGGACATCAACAAGTGGTGTGAGTTCCAAAAAATATCTTAGCATAACACTGATGAATGCCGCTCAAAATGATCATTGTTGGTCGAGATGAAATCCCCATATAGACTCTAACTTAGAAGTGATGCATAGAAAGAAAGGGATAAATAGATCATTGATGCAAAACCTAGTTCCTCCATCACAACTGAAAAGATCCAACATAAAGAGTAAGAGGAGCCAAAGGAAGGGGACTTCCTCTTCCATTTGCAACTGTGGGTGCAGGGTACTCCTCTACATTTCATTGTTGACAATGGTAGTTAGAAGAACCTCATCTCAGTCGAGGTCATCAAAATACTGAAGCTTATGATGGTTCCACATCCCCAAACCTACAACAATGGTTGGTTGAGCCATGGAAAAGACATCCACATCAGTTAACAATGTCACCTCTTCTACGACATCAAGCCCTTCAAAGATGAGGTAATGTGTGATGTTTCCACGCTAGAAGTTTGTGATGTTCTTTTAGTACAACGATATATGTGGAAACGTCATTCTATTTATGATTATATAGCTTGTAGTTTCATTATTACTTTGGGAATAAACTCTACAGGATACGAGAGACACTTTTTTCTATTGCAGTGTCTCTCATCACAGGGAAGCAGTGCAGGTAGGTAATCTCCCAGAAAGGGAAATTCCTAATATTCTTGTTTCATTCTAATGGTGAATGAAATATCATATAAACATCCACCTCCTCCATACATAACCACTCTATGCAGAATAAATAGGTGGACAAGATTGTGGAAGCATACAAATACATCTTCACCACACTTGTCATGGTTATAGTACATTTCCAGGTAAAGAATTCCATTGATTTGATCCCTAATGGGCCAATACAAAATAATTCCCTCATGGATAATGAATAAATAAAAACACCATATTCAAGAGTTAATCCAAAAGGGGCATATTCGACCCAACTCCTCACCTTGTGGGAGCTCAATTGTGTTGGTATAGAAGAAATATGGAACATGGAGACTCTGTATTGATTACCGATATCTAAACAATATATTATATCACAGACTGGAATTGGTATCCCATTCTCTAGATTGATGACCTCCTCGAACAACTCAAGGGGTCCAATTATTTCAGCAAGATTGACCTGAAGTCTGACTATCATCAAGTGCTAATTGAGCAGACCAATGTCTGGAATATTTCCTTCAAATATCAAGAAGGCATTTTTGAGTGGTTGGTCATGCCTTTCATCTTGACTAATGCTCCATCAACCTTTAGGATGATGATGGATGAAATTCTATGGCCATTCACCAATTTCTTTGTGGTTTTATATATAGATAATTTCCTCGTCTACAGTAGAAAATGGGAGAAAATTTGTAGCATATCCACCAGGTCCTTAGCACCCTGCAACACAACAAGTTATATGCCAATATAGAGAAGAATCATTTGCCATCAAAAGGGTTCAGTATATGGGATACATTATGGAGGAACACGATGTTCATGTACATCCATCCAAGATCTAATCCATTTTCAATTGGCCGACCCTGATGACTCTCATAGATATTCGTAACTTCCTAGACCTTGCAAACTTCTATCACAGATTTGTGTTGGGATTCTCTAATATTTCTTGGTCCATTAGCCAGGTGACCAAAGGTGGATCTAAGGCCAATTTCATCTGTTCCAAGCCACAACAACACACATTTGAGGAGCTAAAGCAGTGCTTATGTTTGGTGCTCGTCCTTACCTTACCAGATATGCAAAAATCCTTTGAGATAGAAACAAATGGTTCAGACTACGTCATTGGTGTGGTCTTGTTGGCCTGATTTTATGACCTAGGCCAACAAGGAGGTTATTCCCACACAATCAGCTTAAAGCAGCCTCCGGTGTGTTTGAAATAGAAAAACCTCGCAGGTTATGGTCCTGCTACCAACTAAATTTTTCTCTTAAGGAGAAGCTAAAATTCAGTAAAAATCTATCCTTAAGTTATCCTACGCTTGCTTTCTTAAGGAAAGTATTCTATTTCTGAGGGTTTTATATTTAAAATCTAAATGTAAAGGGACTTATTCAAATGTTTCCAAAATTACACAAATTCTAATTAACAACTGTTAAATATCAACTGTACTATGATAATAATAACTGAACTATTTTAACTATCCTACCTATCCTATCTCAGCTGAGAGCAATTTGAGTATTTATATTAATTATCAATTAATATATGATAAACAGAAAGATAAGGAATAATATCTAAATAAAAATACTTAGATCATCTACATTGAATCATTCTGTTATAAAATAGATTGACAGAGAAACTAAAATAAACAATTACTTCAAATTTTCTGAAATGTCTAATTAATTAATAATTAATAGACAACATTAGATATTTAAATAAAAAAATAATGTTCAGTATGAAATCATTCGCAACAATACAAATGAAATCAAACAGACATAAATATATATATATATATCATCATATCTTGAATTTTCAGTAGTAGCACTGAAAAGTAGATACACTGACAAATCCAATTACAATAATATACTAATTCAAATACAATATTGTTGTGTTGACAAAGTGAAATATGTATAAATAAACACAAACATAACAAAGTACACTGTATTAATATTAAAATAGAAGACCATATACTGAAATATAAAGAGTATCCAAAACAATACCAGTCATGATATCAATTTGGAGATTTCTAGTCACATCCCATTTCCAAAGATCAAACTTCAGTCAAGAAAAAACTAGTATCAAAATAATATCTCAAGTATCTTTCTCTTCAATCACTCCATCCCCTTTCTCATACAAATTCCTAGCTTATATAATACTACCAGTCTCTTGACTCAATTTTCCCATCAATGTTGTATGCAATACTATAGGATTCCTATAACTATCAAAGAGAATCGAATCTCTTTTCATCAGACACTTGCACTAAAAGATAACAATAAAAACAACTAGCCTAAAACAGTTGCTGGTTTAGAGGAACTGGTAAATTCATCGCTGTGTCAAAAATCCAGTCTTCAATACACATCCACGTCTTCCAACTGAAATCCAGAATATTAGAAATGTCCTGAAACTGTAAAGGATAGCGATGACATGCCCACCTGTTTTAAACAAACAAAATCATCTTATTAAAAACCAATTAAAATAGGAATAACGAAAGAAACTATAATTCATATGTGTGCCTGTAAAATCTACGATTTTACAGGCATGCACAACAAAAAATTTATTACCTGTTTGACAGAGAAACAACCCATGTACTTGAAAATGGAAATAACCATCAGGTTCTGTTTTGAAGATTGACTACTCTTCTGGCTTCAGCTAGTTTGGCTTTAAGCCTGATAATCACTAACTTTTGTTTTTCTATTTGTTCAAGCAGATGTTGATTTGTACCTATCATTTATTTTTTTGCCTTTTTATATTGGTTCTTTTTTATATTCATTTCTTTCCACCTATTAATCCAGTTCAGCAACTCCTCCCTGAACGTCTTATTTTCCACCTCTATCAAAGATGCATTAGATCGACACTGTTTAAGTTCATCTTTCAATTCTATAATCTTAGTCTCGTATACCATGTCCAGAACTTGCTGAAGAGTTTCTTCTTTGTTTTTGTGACACGAATCAGCTGCCTGAGGAGGATCAGGATTATCTATGTTTTGACCAGATGATTGAAGACTCATAAAAGATGGTTCAGGATCCGAACTATAGGCGTCCATACACGGTGGAGCAACTTCTGCCTTACCCGACTCTGTAATGTTTTTAACCAATTTTGCACTATTATCCTTTATAATAGGGGGTTCATTTATATGAGTAGTTCCAGGAACCGATGATGGAACGTCGTCCTCAATATGGACAATCGGAGGTTGAGTACCCTGTTGATTAGTCATAGGAACATAAAATGTAGGTACATTATTCATGCTTCTAGTAACTCTCCTCGAACGAACAAACACAAGATTTTTTTATTCAAAACCTCCTTTATCACAGCATACCTGTGCTAGTTGATCTAGTTTATGCATAGACTCATTGCCATGTTTACGAGGAGTATTTGGCTCAAAGAGATTTTTATAATCACCAGCGTTGACATTTTCATCTTTGGTTAACTTGTCCCCTGTCTTTGTAGGTGAGCTACAGCTTTATCAGATGGGGATCGGTTCAAAGTTGCTTCAGAGTAAGAGGGAGCTACGTTCCCAACACCATCATCACTGACACCAGTATTTATGGGTGGATTGGCTTCCTTAAGCCCGTTATCCTTTGATTCAGCCTCAGGAACATTACTAACCTCAGGATTTACAGTAGCCTTTCATTTCCTATGGGTGTTTGGGGAAGGGTTTGGCCAATATTGAGTCGGCCCCAATTGACATTCAATTAAAAATTCATCCCATGATTTACCATTCAAAGACAGTTGATGTTGTATTATAATTTTGACTAAACCATGATGAAATAGATTTCTATCAGGATTATCGAAACTTTGAACCAAATGCGACATTTTTTTAGACTTTTCGATAGATAAAACAACAGATTAAGTTTACAGCCTTTTAATGCTAACAGTAGTCTTAGGTGATAATAGTGTAGGTGAGAAAATCATCCATCTCACGATACGTACCTGACCAAAATATCGTAGAAGGCTCGCCATTCTGGCTTCAGGAACCTTACTGAAACCCCAATTTTTAGTTTTGCATTATCCGGCAAAGGCAACAACAAGGATTGACACTTATGTTTGTTTAATTTCCCACCTTTAAACCACCACTCCCCAGTCTGTGGGAGCCTCGTTTCCTCTACAATTTTGTCTTCATCAACGATGAACTTGAAACCCCCAATTTGTGCAATGTTTTCTTTCAAATTCAAAGCGAACAGTTTGGTCACCTCCACGTTATGGCCACTAAAGCTCCTGAAGAAATGCCCCCATCCAATCTTCTCAAATAGCAGGGCAACCTTCTCATCAGCTTCAATAAGCTGTGACCCTGAGAATTCAAAATGATTCAGCGGAACCATGGCTTCCTCACTACTATCTTGATTACGAAATGGTATGAATGGAGTCGTGAAGAGGGAAGGGATAGGCACCCAGGTGAAACACATGAGGTGAAATGTGAAATCGTCACATGCTTCATGCCTGACAAAGATGAAGGCTCTAAGTTTAGCCATTTCAATCGAATTTAGTGATGATGAATACCACAACCAGCATTCTGTTATGATAAATGCATGACTAGCCACGACTAACAGTAAAACTTAACCAATTCTTCATATCAGGGATCGTTTGATTGATGGATCGTAAATCAAGACATTGATTACACACAGTGGGAATGATGGGCTCATACATTGTTACAAGATGGAATGGTTATCAACATTAAATCCTGCTAATACGATTCATTAATATATTTACAGCTGTCAATGAGAGAATAACAAGCACAGCAATAAAACATAAGCACATCACAAGAGACAAGAGACACAAAGAGTTTTTCTCAAGGAAACCATAAAGGAGAAAACCCCACAACTTCCTCAGAGATAGAATCAGCACCAAAATAGTAAAATCCCAAAACAGTAAGATGCACTCTCGATAGCAGTAGTCTTCTTCTTGTCTAGTCCCAGTGTATTTCCTTCCTCACTAATGCGCCACACTTGAGTGAGTGAGTGATGTGTGTTACAAGTGATAAATAG